>CAUYSK010076448.1:0-36648 GCA_963575035.1 Avahi laniger
TCAGCCTAGCTCACAGCAACCTCAAACTCCTGGGCTCAGGCAATCCTACTGTCTCAGCCTCCCAAGTAGCTGGGACTACAGGCATGAGCCACCATGCCCAGCTAATTTTTTTTTCTAGATATATTTTTAGCTGTCCAATTAATTTCTTTCTATTTTTTTGGTAGAGATGGGGTCTCGCTCTTGCTCAGGCTGGTCTCGAACTCCTGAGCTCAGAATGATCCGCCCACCTCGGCCTCCCAGAGTGCTAGGATTACAGGCTTGAGCCACCGCATCCGGCCTCATTTTGGTTTCTTATCCATGAGCCCCAGTGGGTGATTGAGTTTACGCATAGAAATGAGAACCACACTCATCGAGGAGACAGCTGTGTGAGTTCTACCTATGTGTTCCGGAGTCTGGGCTGGTTCCATTTTGCTGAAGGGGGCATCCCTGGGGTTCATGTTCGGACCGGAACAAACCTTGGAAAGACCCCAGGTGACCCTAAGCTGTAAGGTCATCTCGGGTTCTGGGCAACCTCAATCGGAAGGGCATTTCAAAACTGGCTCTTTCTAGAAGGGTCTTTAGGGGACTTTGTGGCTTCTCTAGGGAGGCAGAGGAGGTTTAGAGGTTGGGAAATGAAGTATAAAATTAACCTCTCTGAATTTCGGTCCATTGCTATTTGTAGGAAGTGGATTTGACACTTGCCTTGACAACTTTTCATTACTCTGACGTTGCTCAAGAGGGGCAAGAACATGAACGAATTGTATGAACCAGGTGTGAGCAAATTACAGCCCACGGGCCACATTCGGCCTGCAGCGTGTTTGTGTACAGCCCGCAAACTAAGAATGGCTGTTACATTTTTTTTTTTTTTTTGAGACAGAGTCTCACTCTTTTGCCCCGGCCAGAGTGCCGTGGCGTCAGCCTGGCTCACAGCAACCTCCAACTCCTGGACTCAAGCGATCCTTCTGCCTCAGCCTCCCGAGTAGCTGGGACTACAGGTATGCGCCACCATGCCCGGCTAATTTTTTTCTATATATTTTTTTAGTTGTCCAATTAATTTCTTTCTAATTTTAGTAGAGAGGGGATCTCGCTCTTGCTCAGGCTGATTTTGAACTCCTGAGCTCAAACAATCCACCTGCCTCGGCCTCCCAGAGAGCTAGGATTACAGGCGTGAGCCACTGTGCCCGGCCTACATTTTTAAATTGTTGAAAAAATAAAAAGATTTTGTGACGTGTGAACGTTATATGAAATTCAAACCTCAGTGTCCATAAATAAAGTTTTATTGGAACATGGCCACGTTGATTTGTTTAGTTATTTTCTGTGGCTTCTCTTGTGCTACCACGGCAGAGCTGGGACAGTGCCGCGGAGACTGAATGGTCTGCAAAGCCTAAATATGAACTGTCTGGCCCATGACAGAAAGTTTGCCCAGGAGCTGTAGGGCACAGTACACACATATGACGTGCTTATCTTTGCTATGATCTTGCTAATGGAAATGGGGCTTTGAGTTATCTAATTGCCAGGGCCCTGGAGGTGCCTGATCCCAGGGAGGTGCCCTCTACAGAAAATACAATGGGCATAGTGCCCCCTGGAGGCAGCCTTGGATTTGAAGCAGCCCGCATGTGGTGGAAAGGAAGGAGGAGGCCTGATTCTGTTTTTTTTCCCTTTTTTCTCTCCCTCTCTCTTTTTTTTTAGAGACAGGGTCTCCCTCTGTTGCCCAGGCTGGAGTGCAGTGGTGTGATTAAAGCTCACTGTAACTTCAAACTCCTGGGCTCAAATGATCCTCCAGCTTCAGCCTCCTGAGTAGCTGGGACTACAGTTGCATGCCACCACGCCTAGCTAATTTTAAACTTTTTTGTAGAGATGGGACCTCACTGTGTTGTCCAGGCTGGTCTCAATCTCCTGACTTCAAGTGATCCTCCTTCTTTGGCCTTGCAAAGCGCTGGGATTACAGGTGTGAACCACTGTGCTCAGACCAGTTCTTTTAAGACAGCTTGTTGGCACCCACTGAGTAGCACCGGCCATCCTCGGAGACCATAGATTCTGTGACTTTGGGCACAGACTTAACCTTGCTAAGCTCCAGTTTTCTCATCAGTCAAATGGGAATGATGATAGTACCAGTAACACTGCTGTGTGAATGAGTGGGCTAAAACCTGTAGTCAGTTCCTGTCCTCACCCAGCGCTCAGTAACCATTACTTTTCATTGTTGTCACCAACTGTCATACACTGCCTCCTACTTTTTCTTTTAGCTCCAGTGAACAATTCTTCTGAGCCTTTCCGTGTTAACAAAGTCTGCCTGGGCTGTCTTCAGTATTCTTGTCCATTGGTTTGATGAAAGCCTTTTTTTGAGACAGTGTTATGCTCTGTTGCCCAGGCTGGAGTACAGTGTTATGATCATAGCTCACTGCAGCCTCCAACTCCTGGGCTCAAGTGATCCTCCCACCTTAGCTCCCCGAGTAGCTGAGACTACAGGCATGTGCCACTATGCCCGGCTAATTTTTCTATTTTTTGTAGAGACAGGGGTCTTATTATATTGCCCAGGCTGGTCTCGAACTCCTGGCCTCAAGTGATCCTCCCACCTCAGCCTCCCGAAGTGCTGGGATTACAGGCATGAGCCACCATGCCCTGCTGGAAGCCATTTTTTAGACCTAGTTCAAGGCTGCTTTCTTGAGGGGGTCTGATTTCTTTCACAAGCCCTAATGGCCCAGGTAGCATCTCATTTTATGGAGCTATTTAACAATACTACCCTCATGTTCATAGATTGTTCTCTGTGCGAGCCTTAACCTTTTTGTCTACACTTCCAGCCCACTGTGCTGGGACAGATATTGTCTACACAGGACCATAGAAAAAGCATGGGTTTCTTAATCTGAAACACCAGAGTGTAAATTCAGAGTCTATCCTTGGCTAACTGGATTCTTTTGCATGTTATTTAAACTCACCAAACCTCCACGATTTCATCTGCAAAATAGGAACAGTGATTTTTTTTCCTTATAAATTACTGTGAAAACTCCCCTGGCTCCAAGCCTGGCCCCTGTTTACCTCTTTTTTGCATCTTTCATGGGGTTTTGCACTCCCTATTTGCTCTCTAAAAACCAGTTGGGTCAGCTGCTAGCTCACATTGTAAGAGGCAAGGCCAGCATAAATTTTTCCCCAGCCTCCTAAGCAGGAGCACTGTCTCCCCCAGGGGGCGTGACCTCCATGTGTGCTCCTTGTCATTCGGGGTTTCAGCTGTGAGGTCTCTAAAGCTAGAGGCAGGCCCTGCCTTCCAGAGGCTGAACATCTAATAGAAGACGAGAGACACTGTTTCTTTAACTATGTATAATATGCTGTGTGCAGAATGTGACCAGGACCCCAGGCCTGTACTCTGTGGGACTGGCTGGTTCTTGTCCTACAAGTGCTCACAGTCTAGCAGGGCCACAAAAAACCTCGTGCAGAAAGGAGTGACCGTCTGAAGGAGGAGTCAGGTTTGGTGCCAAATGAGGTTAGAGGCAATAAACAGATTCCATAGTCTGCACGGGAGGGTCACGTGTGTAAGCCATTCCCCGGGTACCGGTCAAAGATTA
Source organism: Avahi laniger (assembly GCA_963575035.1). Lineage (NCBI taxonomy): Eukaryota > Metazoa > Chordata > Mammalia > Primates > Indriidae > Avahi > Avahi laniger. The sequence goes on from CAUYSK010076448.1 coordinate 3,537, forward strand.
GGCTGTGCAGGTGGAATATTCTGGAATCGAGAGTTCGGGTGTGGAGAGTTTGTCTTGGACCGTGGTTCTCAACTTTAGCTGCACGTTGGCATCACCTGGGGAGCTTAGAAACCAAACCAACCAACCGACCAACAAAACCAAACCCAACCCTACTGGTGGGCCCCACTTGGCGCAGTTCCCAGTTAACTGCTCTCGTGCAACCTGGGCCCTGGGTTCTTTCAAATTCCCCAGTAGAACTTTCTGCAATGATGGAAACATCCAGTATTGTAGCCAGTTGTCCCACGTGGCTAAGTGAGTCCTTGAAATGTGGTTAGTCCGACTGAAGAGCTGAATTTTAATTTTAATTCATTGAAATTTAATGTTGGAAGGCAAAGTGGTGGAGCCCAGTGGAGGCTCAATGAAGGAGAATTTTGGGGGTTGAGGGCAGGGTGGCTGGCAGAGGATGCAGCTAAGATCCGCCCAGCCCCACGGATGGCCCAGCCTGCGTCTGTTGGGGTTTCGGTAACATCCCTGCCGTATTTAGAGGACATGAGTTCACCTTATTTGCATGTGGGATCTTTCCTGGAGAAATCAGGACAGCACACAGGCCCTGCGGAGTCTGTGGAAATGTGCAGGGGCATCCTTTAGAACTGAACCCAGGGTGGGGAGAGCGGGTCTGAGCTGCCTGGAAGGAAGGTGCCTGTCCTGTGAAGCTGCCTTTTGAGGGAGGCTGCTGAGAACCAGACCCTTCTTGGTGCCTAGAATGTCTTCCCACTGGCCGGTAAGAAAAGATCATCACTGAGGCAAGACCGAGGAGGGAGAGAATGAGAGAGAGCTGATGATTTGCACCCACCGAAGCCCGGCAGGGCTTGCTAGCAGCAACGCTTGCAGAAATAAGCAAGGGGGAAAGCGTCAGGGCCTGCATTTTAACCGTTTTAAAAAAATATGCAAGTTGATGACAACGGTTTCCAGCCCCTGACCCCCTGCCCTCAGCCTCTGAGATGCCTGCAGGCAGCTTCTGTGATATGTAGAAGGACTCACTTGGAGATATTAACTGGTGCCAGTGTTGGGTCCCCCTCCACGCTGGTGGAACACGCGCTTAATCATATCAGTACGTGAATGAACGAAGAGCAGATAGAGGCTGAGGGTGGGGCTTATTCTGCTTAGTGCAGACAGAACCATTCTGGACAAAGATTTACATGAAATATTAGGTATGTTGGCCCCAGGCCATGTACTTGTAGGCCATGGGCAACACGTTTTGATCAACAAACTACCAAGTTCTCCTTTCAGCTCAGTGTTGCTGAGAAGAGACTTCCCTGAAGAAGGGGTGGAAGATTTATAGGAAGTGACGTGGGTCTCCTGGCAAGGACTTGGAAAGCCACTCCGGGGCCACACTGGGGCATGGTAGGTTGGGGCTTATGGTGGAGTGAAGGTGTTTTTTTTTTTTGCCCAGGGTGTGGATCAACCTCACAATAGCAGAGTCTGGACACTTAGGAAAAAGATTCTAGGTTTTTATAAGCCCGGAAGGGTGGTAAGGTCTTTGCTAGTTTAGGTTCTCCAAAAGCAGACAGGCATATGGGTGCAAGTAGTGATTCTGGGAAGTGATCTCAGGCAATGCTCTGAAGGAGTGGGGAAGTGAAGAGAAAGGGCAGGAAAGCCGGTAGATGGTATTTAACGAGTGGGTTACTACTCTGAGCAACTGGGCTCAGTTTGCTAGGAACCCTCCAAGAGATTGTATTTGGAATCATCCCACCTTAAGTCTGGAAGTGGGGACATTTATCCAAATCCAGTGGTCGAGTAGTGTTACTGGTAGTGTTACCTGCTGGGGCCAAGCCTGAGGTAGAGAATGCCCTCAGGAAGAGGCACGCAGAAAGCCAGTGTATTCATTAAAAGCTTAAAATGACTTAAAACACAGTTGTTTGTTATCTCATAGTTTCTGTGGGCCAAGAATCTGGGCATGACTTAGTTGGGAGATGCTCTGCTGCAGGGTCTCATGAGGCTGCAACAAAGGTATTGAGCAGGGTAGCGGTCTCATCTGAAGGCTAAGCTGAGGACGGATCCTTTCTGAACTTCCATGGTTGTGGGGAGGATTTCCAGTTGACCCTTGAATAACATGGGTTTGAACCGCACAAGTCCACTTATGCATGGATTTTCATCTACTTCTGCTACTCTGAGACAGCAAGACCCACCCCTCTTCCTCCTCCTCAGCCTACTCAACGTGAAGATGATGAGGATGAAGACCTTTATGCTGATCCACTCCCACTTAATGAATAGTAAATACATTTTGTCTTCCTTACCATTTTCTTAATAACATTTTCATTTCTCTAGCTTGCTTTATTTGTAAGAATACAGTATGTAATACAGACAGCACATAAAATATGTGTTCATCGACTGTTTATGTCATCAGTAAGGCTGCCAGTCAACAGTAGGTTATCAGTAGTTAAGTTTTGGGGGAGTCAAAAGTTACACTTGGATTTTCTGCTGTGGAAGGTGTCAGCGCTCCTGACCCCTGTGTTGTGGGGGGTCGAATGTGTTTCTTCCAAGACTGTTGGACTGACAGCCTTCGCTGCTGGCTGGCTGTTGGCTGGATCCTTCTTGCCAGTGAAATCCTGGGTTTCAAGGGAGAATTTGTCTTGCAATTTTATGGTAGGATGACAACAGTGGATATACTAACAAAAACTTCAAGCAAAAATGCATAATGAATTGTCAAGGGAGGAGGAAGATAAAGGGTAGTAAAAGCAACAATGACTTTACCTTTGACAGTGCCCTTTCACTTCCATGATTCTCACCGATTTTTCAAAATAATATTACAAGAGAGCTATATACCCAATTTGTAGATTCAGAAAGCCACGTATAGAGATTGCCCAAATGCCACATAGCTATCAAATGGAAGATCTGGAAGAAGAGCCCTGGTATTTTGCTTTGTATTCATTCATTTATTAATTTTTTTTTAGAGACAGTGTCTTTCTCTGTCATCCAGGCTGGACTGCAGTGATCACAGATCATTACAGCCTTGAACTCCTGGCCTCAGGCGATCCTCCTGCCTTGGCCTCCCAAAGTGCTGGGATTATAGGCATGAGCCACTATGCCTGGCTTATTTATTTTTGACACTTAAAAATTGTTTATATTTAAGGTGTACAATGTGACATTTCGATACATGTATACACTATGAAGAGATTACCACAATTAATTTATTCATCACCTCATATAGTTACTATTTTTTATGTGTGATGGGAACATTTAAGATCTATTCTCTTAGCAGTTGCATGTATATATAATATTATTAACTATGGTTACCAAATTGTACATTAAATCTCCAGAATTTATTTATGTTATAACTGAAATGTTGTATTCTTTGGACCAAAATCTCTCCATTTCTCCCAGCATCCCAGCCCCCGGCAACCACTTTTCTAGTCTCTGCTTCCATGAGTTTGACTTTAGATTCTACATATTAATTGAGATCAAGAAGTATGTCTTTCTGTGTCTGGCTTATTTCACTTAACAATGTCCTCCAGATTTATCCACGTTGTTGCAAATGGTAGGATCTCCTTTTTAAAGGCTGAGTAATATTCCATTGTGTATATATATACACTGCATTTTCCTTATTTATTCATTGGTTGATGGACTTTTAGGTTGTTTCCGTATCTTGGCTATTGTGAATAGTGCCGTGTTGAACATAGGAGTGCCAGATATCATTTTGAGATACTGATTTCAATTTCTTTGGAAATATCCCCAGCAGTGCGATTGCTGGATTATGTGGTAGTTGTATTTTTAGTTTTTTGAGGAACTTCCATACTATTTTTCATAATGGCTGTACCAATTTACAATCCTAACCAACAGTGTACAAGGAGAACGCTGCTTTTTTGCCTCCAAATTTTATACTTTCAGTTGCACGTTTTACTGTCTTTAATGGAGTGACTCGTGTTATATAAATTATTCAGTCCTTGACAAGTCCTTAAGCAAAACTCACTAAGACAGTGGGAAGTGTAAAGTATAAAAAGGAGTTGAAAGATTTTTCCCTCAAGGAGTTCATGACCTTTGGGGTGAGATAAGGTCTATACACTAAACATTTAGAAAAATATGGAAAATACACTCAGATTCTACCAGATGATGAGATTTTATAATAGTCTATAAGCGCTGTATTAATTTGGAGATGTGCAGCTTAATTGAAGATGCTTAATAGAGGAAACTTCAATGGTCTACAATATGTTCTGAGCAATTTAGCACAATTAAGAAATTAATATTTCTCACCAAGGGATGGCAAAAACTTACAGGAAAGATGCAGTATCATTTATGTCCACCAGATGATGCCACTATTCAGTGGAATTCTAAAGAGTTTTGCTTTGGGCACGCAAGTACAGTTGTGATAAATTTGAGATAATGGCTAGAAAGATATTTTAACCTGTCTCAGACATTAATAATTTTCTTACTGTAATTGTAATGAAGTTCAAGCATATGATCAGTAGAGAATCTGAAAACCAACAAAGAACTACTCAAATTTCTCTTAAGTAAATTTCATACATTGACTCCTTTTCCTACCTGGGTCTCACCACCTTTTGGTATTTGTTCTGTGTAAGTCAAGCGACTGTGAGATTAATAGAAGGTGGCAGATTGCTGTGCCCAGAGACCCAGGCCGGTAGAGAGGACCATCACCTCGGAGGGAAACTTCTTCCTCTGTTAGGCGTTTGCTCTCATTCTATATGCAAATATATTCTCTGTGGCAAATCTTGATAAACAACAGCTTCAGCCCAGTGGAAAAGCCAGTATGGACAGCCTGGTGCAATTATATTCAGCATTAATGAGCTGTGGGCTCCATCCTAATGTGTTGATATTTAGTAATCTTTGATAATGAAAGAGAATATAGCCTTTGAAGTCAAAGTGTTCTGGTGTTGCTGGATATTTCTAACCGTGAACGTTCATTATTTTGTTTGACAAATTGGCCTACTTTGGAATATTAAAGACCCAGTCTGTAGAGGGTGAAGCAGATGAAAGCCACCACGTGCATTGTGCTCACCGAGAGTGTTTCCCAAGAAGCCCAAAGCTCTTATAGGGTTTTATCTGGGAAATTCCATCTCTGCGAACCTGGCCTCCTCTCTCTGGAGGTGGCTGCGACAGGCATGTTCATTTGTGTTCTCATTTAGGGAGTGGAGGGCCCTGGGCCAGCACTCAGAGCTTTGTGTTACACTGTTGCTGTACACAGTCAGTCCCACTGGGAGGACTCCGAGGGCACCTGGGATGCTCTCATGGAATGTCAGCTGGAAGGAGACAGACAAGTGTCCTCTTGTTCTCTGTTGCATCCAACAGGAACTGGGGATAGCTGTGGTGCTTCTTTGACATTCCTGTGAGACCCTGAGCTCTGGCAGTGGTCAAAACACAATTTAGATGCAATGATTAATCAATAATTATGATAGCTAATTAATAATTATCCATTCGGTAATTATTATGTTCTGGGCACCATACAAACTGTTACGGATGTATTATTTTAACTCTTACCAGCACCTTATGAACTGTATGTCCACCCCGATCCACCCCATCTGCTTGTTGGCACGGTCTTGAATTTTGCAGTTTCCAGTCTCTTCTGAGCGGCCACACACTATGGGAGGGGTGCATTTCGGACACTAGAGCTGAATCATGGCTGGTCTAAGACCAAGCCAGTCCCTGCCGCCCTTGCCAAGGGTTGGTTTATGGATGAGCATGGAGTCAGGGCTGCCGCTTGTCAGTGTTCACGGTGAGTACAGCACAAAAAGGTACCACATCCAAGGGGGCACCCCTCACATTGGAGACATATATTAATTTCTGAGAGTGTTTGGGCATGAAGGTTCTGGCCTTCTGGCCAAATTACAGAGCAACTCTGGCCCATAGACCTTTTATGATGATGAAAATATTCTTCCAATACAACAGCCTCTAGCCACACACAGCTGCTGAGCACTTGGAATGTGGCTATTATGAATGAGGAACAAATTGAATTTTTAATTTTATTTAATTTTAACTAGTTTAAAATTATATTGAAATAGCCGTACGCGGCTAATGGCTGCCTTATTGGACAGTGTAGTTCTAGTGCATAAATCCACAAACCCACATCAGCACCCTCCACTGAGAACACACTGAGGGGAACATGCGCGAACACGGTCACTTGTGAGTTCAAGCAGCAGGGTGTCCACGAGGCCATGTCCTGTTTGAGGGAGAGGACATGTCCCGTTTGCCCAAAGACAAAGTATAGGCCCAAAGCAGCCCTGAGTGTGATCCGCATCTGCACAATGAGCTGGGAGAACAGGGTTTCTGGGAAAAGTTTTTTCTCTCTAATTCAAATAAGACACATCTGAAGAAATAGCCTTTCATTCTTTTCCATTGGATGTCACCATGACCTTGAGAAGTGTCTGGAATCGTTGCAGCTGTGGTGCTTCCAGCCTGAAGATGAAACCAACACACAGGGAAGGAAAGTGGAAGAGGTGCTCGGAGAAGTTGAGCCAGACCCCCCATGGTCTGAGCTTAGAGGCTGCCCTGATTTGGGACCCTGTTATGTGAGATAAAAAACATCTGCTTATTGTGTAAGCCATTGAGTTGGGATTCTTTATTATTTGCAGTTGAAAACAACCTAATGCTTACAGGGACCTACTTTATCTATTGATCCTGTTTACAGATGAGATAACTGAGGCTTGTCCAAGGTCATCAAGCTAGTCCACTGTGGGTTTGGGTGGGAGTCAAACCCAGGTCTGTCCGACTCCACAATCCACGCTCTTAACCACTGTTGTATTATTTTCTGACTCGATTGCAAATTCCCCACTCTCAAAAGCAACACGTCGCCTTGTGCTCTATTTTCAGTGGGCAGTGTTAGGTTCCTGCTTCCACACTTTCGGTATGGGGTTCTCTGAGCTGGAGAGATTGCTTATGCCGGCCTTCTGGGTTCTGTGTTGTGGCCACCTGTGGCCAGGACACCAGCAGCATAGATGCCCTTTTCTCCTTCCTTCCCACTGAGGGCTGGCCGAGAAGCACCAACCACGGCTCCTGTGTTTCTGCAAGAGACCTGCAGACCCGATTCTCATTTGAAGGTTATGCTTCAAGATTCTCCATTAGGGTCCACAAAGTGTAGACCTGTGAGGGAGAGAGGAGGAGACACGGCAGCAAATCTAAGGGACCCAGGACAGGCTCAGTGATCTCAAAAGTTCAGCCCAGCTGGACGTGGAGTGGGAGAGGTGGCAACTGACCAGATCCCACCCCCTCTGACCTTTTCTCTCCCTGGGGTTGGGGGGAGACCCATCCTAGAGCTTCAGTGGCCCCTGAGCAGAGGACTCGCATGTTCTCATCTCCCCAGGGCCTCAGTGCCCACTGTTGGGTATTTAAAAGGCCCCTTAAACTCCATCAATTGAAAACCAACCCCAGGATTTTCTCCCTTGTTGAGTCTGAGAGATGCTAACCCTAGCACTTTCCCTAAGGACTCTGGACTGTTGGAGAAGAGACACAGCCATCCACAAAGGGGCATATCGGGGAGCGCAGTTGGGATCCACCGTCACGCTGACGTTTCTCACACATCCTCTCAAGCTTGGACCCTGGGACATGCCTGAGGGGAGGGCCACACACAGCTGGGTGCATGGTGAGTCGTGGCCTGCCTTGGGCAGGAAGCAAGAAAGACGGGCCCCTAGACCTGCCTGGGGTAGGGAGACTCGGCAAGGGGAGACTGCCACCACCCTGGGTAGCCTGTCCCAGTGGGTAAGCCAGAAGGGGCTCGGCGACTGAAGACAGTCCATTTTCTGCATCTCGTCACTACAAGAAATCACTTGTGGCCTGAAGAGATGGAGAGAGAAACAGGAAGTCCCTCGAGGAAACAGATGGTGGCATAGGATTCTACTTAACGTGCTCCAAATCCGGTCCTCTTCCAGAATTGCCCATCTCCCTGACTTATCCAGCATCCTTCCGGGATCAAGCTGGAACCCCCCTGAAGGTCATCCCTGACACCTTGCTCCGGCTGTCCTGCCAGCCCCCATCCAATCCATCACCAGATCTGCTGATTTCATCTTCTAAACACAGTTGAGTCTCATTATTCACGGTAGTTACGTTCTATACAACTGCCGCAAATGCTGAATTAGCGGACGCTGAAGCACCGCTCCTAGGCGAGATGCAGGGTTAGGTGGCCAGAGCCTCTACTCACAACATTTTTGTCAACTCATCGGTACATAACCTTTTACCTCCTAAGTAAACTACTTGCACTTGAGTTCTTGCATCAAAATCTGGTTCTGGGGGAATTCAACCAACACAGTTGTGCAGTAATCAGAAATGCTTATGGCTTTTTAAACTCAAAGAATATCTTTTTTGGGTATGACAGTGCTCACTATATACAATCGGACCAATAGAGATGAAACTTGTCATGGATTTTTACGTTGTGAGAGTAACAGACCGCTATTGGGTGTCCCCCCCAGATTCCTGTGCTGGAACCTAGTACCCAGTGTGGTGGTATTAAGACGTGGGGCCTTTGGGACGCGTTTAAGTCATGAGAGCTTCACCCTCGTGAATGGGACTAGTGTCCTTATAAAGGAGGCTCCAGTCAGTGTCCTCGCCCCTCCTCCTGCCGTGTGAGGACACAGCAAGAGGGCTCCGTGACAGAGAGTAGCCCTCACCAGGCCCTGAACCTGCTGGTGCCTTGATCTTGGACTTCCCGGCCTCTAGAACCATGAGCAATAAATTTCTATTGTTAACAAATTCCCCAGAAGAAGATATTTTGTTGCAGCAACTGGAACGGATTCAGGGACCAATGCTCTCCGGAGCAACAGGAAGCGTGCTTCAGTCCTCTGAGCCTAAGGAGGCACCTGGGTAACTTTGCACTCTTTTTTCTTTCCCCACCTGTAAACTTATGCTGTTTCTCTATGATTTCCCCTCATACCTTGCAAGAACCCACATGGCTGGTGCTTCGACTGAGGCGGAAGGAGGGTTAAGGGACAGTGCCTGCAGAAGGGGGTCACTTTGCTCCATCCGCCCTTTGCTCTCGTGGGATGGCCCGCCCCACCCTTGCCTGGGGTGGAGGCCCAGCAATCGTCTTCTCTCCAGCCCCTCGCAGGGCGGCCATGTGCTGCCTGGGAGGCCACGGAGCAGGGCCCATCACTGTCCCAGCACCACCGTGGGGACAGGCGAGAGACGCCCTTTGTGTATCAATGCTGTGCTTTTCCAGCTCCCAGACCCTGTCCCTACCGTGTCACCTCAGCTGGGGACATCGAGTAAAGTGCATGTGCCTTAAACCCAACCAGAGTATAAACTTCTTAGGGCAAGATTGGGGCAGTTTCTCCAACTGTAGAATCTGGAGAACAGGGACCCCCTCCAAGAGCAAGCATGACGATCACATGGGTGAATACGTACCCCTAGGAGGACTTAGAGCAATGCCCAGAACAGAGTGAGTGTTCAGCTGCTGTTCTTATCATTACTCTTATTACTATTACTATGACAACACCAAGGGCGGAACTAAATATACACCAGAACTAAATCTGTGCATCCAAGAGAGACCCAAAGTAGGTAATACACTTGAACCTTTTTAAGAAGCCACCCGAGGGGCTGTGGGCGCTGTTTACAGACGGCTTTTTCTTCCCCCGGTGCGGAAAGAGGATCCCACTCTGGTGTCAGTTATTGTGTTTGTATAATCTCCCGACTGGGTGATTGCCTATAAAAGTGTTATTTACAATGTCTATACTGTGCATTTAAAGAGCGTCTTGTAATCGCGGGTGCACCGGAAAATCACTGCACCCGCCGGCCAGTGATGACAGTCACAGGACTGGGAGGGACAGCACACATGGTTAAGTGCAGCCCTCGGTCCCCAGTGCCATCCTTGGGGCAGGACCTCGAGCTCCACCAACGTGCTGACTCAGACATGAGTCTAGCTTTCTGCTGTAAATGAGGCTTTTCTGGGGGAAATTTCTTTAAAAAAAAAAAAGAAAGTATGACCTGGAATCCGATCACTTCCTGAGGGATAGAGCAGCCTTATACTTAACTGCCCGCAGCTTTGAATCCGCCAGAGCCCCAGTTTAATTTCCTATCCCAGATGAATGTTGCTACCCTGTGTTTCCAGCCCTGGCGCCGGGGGCCTTGCAGGAACCACACTCTTCAGGGACCCCATAGGCGACAGGCCTGGGGCAGCAGCCTGGGTCCCCCTAGCTGAGCGGGGACAGAGAGCACCGTTCTCTCTAAATCCGGGGACCTGGGGCGAACTCCCTGTGTCGGCTTCAGGACGGCAAAGGTATTTGCTCAATCAGTTTAACCTCTTTCTTCCCCGGCACAGGCTTTCGGCATGGCATATTCAGAGAAACAGCCGTCCTCTGACGACATTTTCCCCAGGCCAGCGTCCTTCATTCTTGGGGTTCATTGGAGCCATTTCCATGGCGACAGCCACTTGTTGAGCGTTGAATCTCCCATCGAGGGCCTTGCAATTTGCCAGCGAAGCCACAGATCAGCAGGCGTGTGTCCCAGGGTAATAAGACAAAGTCTGTTTTATCTTATCCTTCCCCTTTTTGTCTGCTGCTTTCAGTCGGGGGCAGCCTTACGAAAAGAGAGGACCCTTTTTTTGGATTTCAAAAATCCTCAGGCCTCTGTTCATTATCCCAGGCGATATTTGGGATTGAACCAGTGTGCACTCCATTTCTGCACTGTCTCCAGGCGGCCGCTGGTCCGGGCCAGCCCTGGCAACAGCTGGGAGCGTGCCCCTCGGAGCAGGCCACGCTGGGCACTTTTTTGCACGAGGGTGTGCGTTGGAGCAGGCCTCCTGCCTCTTTATTTTAAAGGTAGGGTGATTAGGATGAAAAACAATTCCACTGTGAGGCTCAGCAGCCTTTACTGCAGGGTGGAATCGAAATAATCTTGCTTGCTTCTTAGAGAATCTCCTGGGAAACTAAATGTCACAGAGCAGCCTGGAGCTCTGTGGAGTCCCACTGCCCTGACGTTTCATGTGTGTGTTCAAACTGAAGTCACCCACCCTTTCCCCAGGGTGCATTAAGCCTAATAGGTGTAAGCCAAGACCCGCTAGGAGTATCAGCGATGCACGTGGACGGCTATCCTCACAAGCGGAACAACTGAAGAAAGAAATCCAATAAGAGGATCCGCAGATTAAAGCAAACCTTACCATCAGTGATGGCTTTTCCCTGACTTTAATGTAAATGCTTCCTGTTCCCCAGTCTTAGACCAGAACTGCGTACCTCCAAGAGGTTTTTAGATACTGTATCGGGAGAGCCTGGGTCTCCCTAATGTCTTGCAAGTTATACCTCAATGATTTTGTTTTTGTTGCTGCTGAGCTTTTGGAAGAATCTCTAAAGAAAATTCTTCTGATCTGGGCGCATTTGCTGTTGTGTGTGTGGCTCGAGTTCAGTAAGGGCACACTGAAGGGCAACGTTCTTCTCTTCTAGGAGGCGCCAGGTCCGGGGCAGGAGCCGACTGGGGTGGCAGAAAAGAAGGGCTGGGCCTTGGGAAGAATGCCCGCAAGCTCTGCCTGTCTGGTTTCATCACGGACTTTAACTGAGTACTTGGAAAGGGAAAACAGAGGGACAGAACAATCCAGAGCCTGAGGCTTCTTGGCTGCAAATACACCAAATACTTGAACGCATGAACACAAAAATCAAGGGCAGTTCGCAAAGGCAGCATCTCAGCACAGATCTATTTTAAAGGCAGGTGAATGAAAAAGAGGAAAATTATCTAAATTAAAAGTCAATGTTTCTAATTGCGAACAAGAAAACAGAACATGTAAAGATAGAACAGGGAAGCCCATCAGACCGCGGCTGGAACCCCCAGGCCCCGTCAGCGAGTTTGGCACACCAGGGGCCCTGGGCTCTCTCCAGAACCTTCTGGCCTTTGCAAAAAAAGTGGCTCTTAAGCAGAGCGGGCTGGGTGACCCGCTCCTGTCTGGAGCTGTTTGCAAAGGGCCAGACGCTGCAGAAGTCTGGACTGGATTCTCTGATGAGTTGTTTGGTTCTAGGGCTTCCTGCAGACTTGGATCATTAATGAAGGCTTCTGTTTTCAGCACAACCCAACGCCAACCAGTTCCAGCAATAAGGGAGTGGGTTGATTTTGCCTAACGGGAAAACCCAGACATAGAGCTTGGCTGGGCTGGTTGGATCCAACCTCGATACCACCAAGGGCTGGGTATCTTCCTCTCTTCCTGCTCTGCCAGTGGTATCAGGTTTACTCCAAGGTTGGCTTCTTTCTTGGTTGCAAGGTGGTTGCCAACTGTCTCCAGAGTGACAAGCTTCCTCGGCTGTGTTCAGAGAGAGTGAGAGCCTGCCCCTCCCTCAAACTTCAGACCAAACTCTGCCTTTTCCTGTTCCACCTTAGGTCCCTCCCTCTGTCCCCTAGGTACGCATTTGCAATCGCTGTGGCCAAAGAAAGGCTGGAGGCTGATTGGTTTAGGCTTGGATTACGAGTCATCCCTGAAGCCCATGGCGGTGGCTAGTGGGGTGCAATTCTGCTGACTGGTTTTGGCCAACCAGGAGCTGGAGCTGGAGCTGAGGGTAGGAGCCAATTCCACCCCAAACACAGGGCTTGGCCACTGGGAAGATCAGAGCTCTCTCAAAGGAAGTCTGGGTGCTGTCAGTGAGAGGGATTCGGGTGTGGGTGGGGCTTGCGGTGGAAGCTGGTTAAGCAGTGACCATGTGTCATCTCCAGGTCTAGATGATTTGGGAGCAGAAAATGCTACAGGGAGGAATGGGGTGAGGATCAGAGGGTAGAGCAACATGCCAATCCTAGGAAGTAAGAGAGGAAATGGACTAGGAGCCTGCTAGAATTAGTTTCATAGCCAAACTTTCCCTTCTTCCTCCATCCATGAGCTTTCTTCCTTGCCATCCCCATACAGGGGCTGGCATGGCCTGGTGATTAACACCGTGTTTTCCCATGCATCACCTCTTACCAGTGTACAACTTGGGGCAAGTTACTTAACATTTCAGCTCTTAATTACCTCATCTGTAAAATGGGCATAATAATAGTTCTTATCTCACAGGATTATTGCAAGGATTACATGACTTCAACTACATAAAGCACTTAGAATACTGCCTGACCCAAAGCAGGTCCCTATAAATATTGGTTATTACTATTCCATTAAAAAAAAAAAAAACAAAAACCTGGGCTGGGCATGGTGCCTCACACCTATAATCCCAGCACCTGAGGAGGCCAAGGCAGGAGGATCACTTGAGATCAGGAGTTCAAGACCAGTCTGGACAACATAGCAAGACCCCATCTCTACAAAAAATTAAAAAATTAGCCAGGCGTGATGGTGTGTGTGTAGTTCTAGTTATTCGGAAGGCAGAAGCAGGAGGATTGCTTGAGCTCCAGAGTTTGAGGCTGGAGTGAGCTATAAATAATGACACCATAGCACTCCAGCCTGGGTGACAGAGCAAGACCTTGTCTCAACAAAAACCCCCAGTGAAGCCCCGTTTCCTTGTCATCGCCAGCATTAGGCAAAGGCAAACTTATCTTTGCATACTCAGCTCCCAGCACAGCGCCTGCCGCAGAGAAGGCTCCACCGTCTGTGCTGAACGAACGGACACATGAATGAATGAGAGCCAGTGGTTTAGGAGACCCCAAGTTGGGCCAAGTTTCAAAGTGTGGTTTTTTAAAAGAAAAACTTCAGACAAATTATATTGAAGAGTTTAATTGAGCAAACCGAATTCATGAATCAGGCCTGCTCTCAGGACCGGAAGAGGTTCAGAGGGCTCTACTTTGCGAAGCGCGCAGGTGGCATTTATGGACAGAAAACGGAAGTGAGGTACAGAAACACCTTGACTAGCGACAGTTTGTACTAGTGACTTGTTTGTACAAGGGGCTGATCAGTTGGCCGCCTGTGATTGGCTGAGAGTCAGCCACGCATGACACGAATAGACTCCTAAGTTAGGCTTTCAGTTACTTTAGGTACTAAGTGAGGTTGTGGGTTCCTTAGGTGGGGACTCAAAGTGGGGAAGCAGCCTCGAGCCGAATTTAGTTAAATTTAACAGGTTGCACGTGAAGGCTGGCACTTCCAAAGCATTACCTCCTGCTGAGCCCCTCGGCCACCCTCTGGCTTCAGCGGCAGCTTCAGAGACAAATTCTGCGCATGTGGTTAGTGGCTACTGTGTTGAGCAGCACAGTTTATACTTTGCTACAAAACTTTTACTGGGCCTTTATCATCAGATCCCACGTCAGCTCCTCAGCTCGCGTCACCTGATCCTGGCTGTCCCAGCCTGTCTGCTTTTCCCTTCTCCTTCTCTCAACTCTGCTTCCTCCACCCAGCCCCACTTTTTTTTTTTTTTTTTCTTATTGCTAACGTATATACTCAGCTGATTCTTGTCTCTGGCCTGCAGACATGATGTGCCCAGTCTGATTCCCATACGTGCTACTCGTGGGTGACACGTGTGTCTGTGAGTCTTCACTCTCTTCGGCTCTCGGGGTAGCCTGGCAGGGCCTGCTGTGGATAGAGGTCCTGGGCAAGTCACCTTCAGACTCAGGCTGATCTGTGTGGGACTGAGCACGTGGCCTGGGGACAGCAGAGTCCGACAGGCTGTCCTCCGAGCTCCTAGGCAGAGAGCTCCACTGACATCGGCATTCCAGGTTTTTTTAAAGTTGATTTAAAAAAAATGACTCATAATAGAGGTACATAGTTTCAGAGTATGTGTGGTAATTTAATATTAATACATTCATATAATTTCTAAAGATCAAATCCATGTACTTGGGGTATCACTTTAAATATTTGTCTTTTCTTTCTTTTTTTTTTTTTTGAGACAGAGTCTCACTCTCTTGCCCAGGCTAGAGTGCGTGGCGTCAGCCTAGCTCACAGCAACCTCAAACTCCTGGGCTCAAGCGAGCCTCCTGCCTTAGCCTCCCGAGTAGCTGGGACTACAGGCATGTGCCACCATGCCTGACTAATTTTTTTTCTATATATTTTTAGTTGTCCAATTAATTTCTTTCTAATTTTAGTGGAGACGGGGTCTTGCTCTTGCTCAGGCTGGTTTTGGACTCCTGAGCTAAACAATCCGCCTGCCTTGGCCTCCCAGAGAGCTAGGATTACACTAAGTACTCTTATAAGAAGTCCTCTCCTTCATCTCTTCTAGTTTACCCCAGCACAACAAGCCAGTATTTTTTCTCTGTGTCCCATGGCTTGTAAAACGTTAGACAGCAGTGTCCAGATTACCTCCCTGCCTTGCTCTCTGTTCCTCTAATGTGTCTATTGGTGACTCATGCCCCTGCCTCTTCTGGATACTCCACAGCCTGAAGTCTCTGGCTTCTGCCTTGCTTTTGTAGGCAGGACATGCTCCTTGCATATGCTTTGATGTGGCCTTTTGTCCTGTATACTTATATCTTTTCTTTCCCCCAGTGAGGTTGTGTGTTTTTTGAATATAGTATCTATGGCCTTGATTCTTTTGGATAATTCAGTTTCTTAAAATCTCTCAATAAGTATTATAAGATCCAAAATGAATTCACCTAAAATTAAGGAGAATTTTTTTTTCTTCTGCCTTTCTGTATCAAGAAGACTAATATAAAATACCTATCTATTTATCTATCTAATCTATCAACATAATTCTGCTTTTCTTGTCTGCCACTGGCGCTCGTGTGACTTTCCGCCTATTCTGCCTGGGGCATTTACTTGCCTTGGGGAGGCTCAGGATTATTACACAGAAATGCAAAAAGAAGGAATCAATGGTAAGTGTTTGATATCCAAAATAGGATGTTTGAGTTCACAGCAAGACTATTGAAAACCAGACTTTGAAATAGAGGAAGTGTTTCCTAAGTTTCTTAAGCTCCTTTTAATACATCAAAAGCTGGAGACTTTTCTATAAGCCAAGGCTATGATGTACATGGGAAGTAAGGAGAAGCGGGTGCCTTTTAGCCCCAAGGATGTAGAATGAAGAGAGACAGAGAAGGGGAAGCCATGAGTACTGACTTCCCTCCTTGGGCCAGCGTCCGGAGATGTGGGGCTAGTTTTAGAGTGGGAGAGAGGGAATCTGAAGGCTGGGAAAGGTTATATCCGGTTCCCCATTTTGAGGTCTTAGTCCTTTTGGGCTGCTATAACAAAATACTATGAACTGGATGGCCATAAACAATAGAAATTTATTCTTCACTGTTCTGGAGGCTGGAAAGCCCAAGATCAAGATGCCGGCAGATTCCTTCCTGGTTCATAGACGGCCATCTTTTCTCCATGTCCTCCCATGGCGGAAGGAGCAAGGGAAGCTCTCTGAGGCTTCTTTTATAAGGACACTATTATCATTCATGAGGGCTCTACCCTCAAGACGTGATCACCCCCCAAAGGCCCCACCTCCACATACCATCGCATTGGTATTAGGATTTAACATATGAATTTCAGGGGGACTGGAAGAGACACAAACATTCAGTCTATAGCAAAGTCTTTTGGAGAAGAGACATCTGCAAAGATCCGGTTTTCTGCTAAGGTTCCATTCACAGGTTCCAGGTGGGGTTTTGGGAGGACATTATTCAACCCACTACATAGGCAGAGAAAATATTATAAACACTGAGCTTTCACCTGCAAGAGACTGATCTAACTAACTGACAGAGACTGTTTCAGTCTGATGAGGCTGAGATATCATTAACTGGCAAGTTTAAGTAGCTCTCTCCTGACCTGGCCACAGCTACCAAGAGGAAAGGGGGCTTCGGAGGAAGATTAAACTGTTATAGAAAATGAACAACTTACACTTTTCTATTTGTGTCTTAGTAGCGTTGAGGTTAAAATTGCCACATCACTGTGTATCTGGCTAGCTACTAATTCAAAGGGAAATAAACAGATACTACCAGATCAGTACAATCAAGGTAAAATATCACAAGTAAAAAAAATACAGCTTGGGGGAGTGTAGAATGGGGAAGGAAGAGGAAAAAATGATTGTCCTAAAAACTAAGTTTAAGAGGAACTATTACAATTCATCGACATTGTTGCATACATGAATATTTTGTTCCTTTTTGTTGCTTTTTATTCCGTTGTATGGATAAACCAAATTTTAAAAATCCATTTACCCACTGAGGGGCATTTGGGTTGTTTCCAGTTTTTGGCAAATATGAACAGAATTGCTGTAAGTATTTATGTACAGGTTTTTGTATGACATACATTTTCTTTTTCTAGGGTTAATACCCAGCAGGGAGATTACTAGGTTATATGGGAAGTGTGTGTTTAATATTATAAGTACTGCCAAACCATTTCTCAGAGGGGCTGTACCATTCAAATTTCTACTGGTGGAGTTCTAGTTGCTTCACATTCTTAGTGTAACAGACGTTTTAAAAATACCTGTCATGGTGCAGGTGTTAGAGATAGAAAGACAGACAAGACATAATTCCTCCTCTTGAGGAGTTTGAGGTCAAGCATATCAAAACCCTATAGCAGTAACTGCATCAGGGTCACATAGCATACTGTACCCTCTCGAACGCTACACAGGTTGTTTCAATGAAGGGAAAAAAGTAAAACAGGGAAACAGGAAGAATTTTTTGTCAATCAAGACATTCTATTGCAATATCTTGACTCTATGATTAATATAGTCATATTATTGTTGTCTTGATTTATGGTGACATACCAATCATGATTTTGTGGAGGGCACGATGTACCATCAATTTCAGAACAGGTTTTTGTTTTTATCACTTGGAGATCTGGTTATTTTGTCCCCGATCTAGATGGCTCTGTTACTAGAAGACTGAGCCCCAGTCCAGAGCCTTGATTTGGGTTAACTAGGAGAATGTAGATCTGAAGCAATAAGTGGTTGAAAAGTAAGAAAGCATTTTTCGGGAATGTTGCCGAAGGAGTGAGGATTCTACTGCATTTTTCTATATTTCAATTGGATCTCTCTTAGCATCAAATAGTGACTTTAAAATGTCATCTACTGAAAGCTCAATCAATTCCATCTGTAGTTCTTTAGGTGCCTTGGTGATATTAACTAGATGAGGTTGAATTGCTAGTTTGAATGTGATGTCATGATTCTCCAAGTCAGTGAACCTTTCATTGTATTCTCCAATTATTAATAATAGGTCTATAACAGCTGCATATTCTTGAAATGATTCATGTATATCAACCTGCTCAATGACCTTTGCTAATTGGGGAAAATGTTCATCATCTGAAATTTCCTTTTGAAGAAGGACTGTTTTGAAAAAAGATAGCTTTTTTCAAAAATACTTGGATTTTTTTTTGCCACATATATATATACACTTAATTTTACCTTGCAAAGAAATAGTCAAGTCATTTTGATTTGACATGATATCACACAGAAATGCTATATTCTTATAGAAATCATCTTTCAATAGTTCACATTGCTGATTCTGTTCTTCATGAAATTTAACTATCTGTTCTCACAGAGATAAAATTTTGGCTAACACCTGTCCCAGTGAGAGCTAACACTTTAGAATGATATGGCAAATCCACAGTGAATACCTCATTGTTCAACTTTAGCATGTTACAAAACAGATGATGCTATGTTGCATTTGCATAAATATAGTTATTGTACAAATACAGTTAACAATACTTACAACTTGTCACTTAAAATAGTAGCTAATAGTAGTTAACAATACTTACAACTTGTCACTTAAAATAGTAGCTTTAGCACTAAGATTTTGCTGATATAAGATACAATGAAAAGAAATGAGAGCATCTAGATCTGTTAATACTTTTTTTAAATTTGTGCAATAAACGCTTCATGTTTTCCCATCATGGAAGGTGTACCGTCTGTACACACGCTCACTAAATTTACCAAATTCAGTCCAACTTCACGACATTTATCTTGAAAGTTGTTGAAGATATCTATTCCCCATGTTCTGTTCACAAGAATGCCCAAAGTGAGTAACTCTTTATAGCAAAGAAAATCTTCTGCTATGACACTAACGAAGTATAAAATCTGCACCGAGTCAGTAGTATCGGTTGATTCATCCAAAGCAATTGAAGAATGTATATTTTCCTTCTAAAGTATTGCACGAAGTTGTTCTGTTAAGTTGAAGTCCAATTTGTGCTGCTGATCAGTTATGGTTCTCCTTGAAAGAGGCGGTTGTTTGTACTTTGAAATGTTACCAGGGTCTAAGCATCCTACAACTTTGGCAATGTATTCTTTCACGAGTTCTATATCACTGAATGGCTTCCCTTTTTCCCCAAGTATATAAACTACTTTATAAGTTGCTTCAGTGGCATTATTTCCAGGTCTTACTGCTGTTTGAAAGAATTGTCTTTGTTTTTCCTTTTCATCTTTTAAATTTCTGCAATACAACCTTTCACACCTCTCCCTCTAATTTAAAATATCTGTGGTCCTTATGAGTGTTATAATGCTGATGAGCATTGAATTTCTTTAACGTCAATATTGCAGTATCACAAAGCAGGCAAATCATCTTATCTTTAGTAGAAACAAGGTAATATTGCAATTCCCAGTCCTCATTAAAAAATCTGTTTTCTTCCTTCAGCGTTCTCTTGGTCTTCTTTGAAAAGATGGGCTGTGAAGCAGATAGAATTAAAAAATACTGTCGAGCTGTGCAACTATTCACAAATTCCACTTCAAACAGAAACACAGTGCCCCATTGTCAAAAGATAACGGACTGTCATACTCGACTCCCATAAACTCTCGCCAACCAGCCTCATGCAGTAGTGGCGCCAGTCAGGCAGGGGAAGTTAGAACTAAATCATGAGGGTGGCAGCTGTCAATTTAGCCCTAGTGGCTTACCAATGTTCTAATTGTGCCAGTCAACCTGGGAGGATTATTTCATTGAAACTTATTTTATTCTTTGGTATTAATATTTTAAATACATTCATTTTAAAACTAAAAATATAAAAGATGAACAAAAATGTGTTAATAAAAATAAAAAGATTTGTTCTGTAAAATTTGGATTCAGTCCAAAGGCCCCACCTTAAGGACCTAGAGGGCCACATGTGGCCTTAAGGCTGTAGGTTCTCCACCCCGGGTTTACAACTTCCTTAGATAAAGACGTTTGGACAAGCTAGCTCTTTCTCCAATCCTGGCTTGAAAAACAGTCGATTCTTTTAGCTGTTGGATATGTTGAAATGCTTCAAATACTTTGTAAATACAAACCACCTACAGGATTATTAGTAGAGTGCCCCCTGTCCTCAATTTACCTAAGTCAGTTGTGCACCCCTCAGCCAGTACAGCAGAACATTTTTTAGGTGAGATACGGGTGTATTCAAGGAGCGAGATATATTGACACAGGAGTGGAATCGCAGTGTAAACAGCTGGCTGATTTTACAAAACATCACGGGCTTAGTTTTAATTCCTCTTTAACGCTGGGTAGCGTCCCTGCCGGCCATGCTGAAGTCAAATGCCCCTGTCGCATAGGGACCTCCTCACCTGGACTCTGGCTCTCCAGATATGGAGAGAAAAAAATCTCGCATGCCATTTTCCAGCCTCTAGCACCTGACTTCTAACGAAACATAAACCACGGAACATTCTGGAGGAGTATACACTAAGAACATTTTTGCAGCACAAAGGCAGAAATGTCAGCCCCAATTGTGTTAGTGCCGTGTTGACGTCGTTGCAAAACATCTCTTGGGGGGGGGGGGGGCGGGGGGGGGGGGGGGGGGGGGGGGGGGGGGGGGGGGGGGGGGGGGGGGGGGGGGGGGGGGGGGGGGGGGGGGGGGGGGGGGGGGGGCCGGCCCGCGCGCCCCGCCCCGCTGACCGCTGCCCACAGGCTGGGCCCGCTGTACGCGAGCGCGCGCGCGCTCTGGCTGCTGGTGGCGCTGGCGGCGCTCGGCTTGCTCGTGCACTTCCTCCCTGCCGCGCTGCTGCGACGGCTTCGCTCGCTGCTGCCCGGGGCCTAAGAAGGCCGCCGGGTCGGCGGACCGGGGAAGAACAGCCGGAGCCTCTAGGAGCACCGGACTCGCCTCCGCCACCCAGTCTCTAATTAAAGTTGTCGTGACCGGCCCCCAGCTGCGTTCTCTGGGTCGGGGGTCGCGCGCTGAGGGTCGTGGACCCTGCAGGGGCCCAGCTCCGGGCCGTGGCAGTCCGCGGGCATGCCGGAGGGGATCTGGGTGGGGTCGCGAAGGTAAGGCCTCCCCCAGGACCGGGCTCCGTCTGGTCTTCTCCTGCCCTACACTCAGTCTCCGCCGCAACACGCCCGGCCGCCCGTCTCTGCCCAGGGCGCGCGTTTCCTGCGGGGGTTCACCCCACGGCTCCCCCTCCCCACGCTCAGGCTCTCTCCTCACCTCTCCCCCTCTCTGGCCTTCCCCTCCGCTGAACAGTGGACACAGCAACCTGTCTGTCTCTCCCCAGGTGAGGGCAGGGACCGTTTTTGCCAGCACTGGTGCCCAGCGTCTGGGACAGTATAGGTGTTCGGGACAGCCCTCCGAGACCACAGGGCAGCCGGCACGATAGGCATGTAGTCAGTGACAGTGCCCTCAAGAGAATGGCCAGGTGCCTTGGGGGACCACAGCATCTCTAAAGAAGTGACTTTTAGGCCAGGTGCAGTGACTTACACCTGTAATCCTGGCACTTTGGGAAGCCAGGATGGGAGGATTGCTTCAGGTCAGGAGTTTGAGACCAGCCTGAACAAGAGCCAGACACAGTATCTACTATACAAAAAATAGAAAAATTAGCCGGGCATGGTGGTGGTGCGTGCCTGTAGTCCCAGCTACTTGGGAGACTGAGGCAGGAGGATCGCTTGAGCCCCAGGAGTTTGAGGTTGCAGTGAGCCATGATGATGCCACTGCACTCCAGCCTAGGTGACAGAGCGAGAGACCGTCTCAATCAATCAATCGGTCAGTGTAAAGAAGTGACTTTCAGCAAGGCTGCAGAGGAACAGCTTTCCAAGCAGGGACAACAGTGTGTGCAAAGGCCAGGGTGGGCAGGAGACCCTAAAGGAGACCAGGGACCAGAGAGGAGCAGAGTCTTGAAGACCCAGAATGAGGACAGAGCTGAAACCCATGAAGCAGGGTAACAAAGAGGTTGGGAAATGCCTTTGGCTTGAGGGGCAAAGGGAAGGCCTTGTCTCAAGCAGCTGGAACCAGTTGGAGCCAGATACTTGGAGCACCGATGACAGAACAGTGGGGGTTCCTGACAGGGCAGCGGCAGCTTTGGGTGCCTGGACCCGGATTCTGGGTGGGCTCTACCTGTGAGTTTCTGACTGGCTGACTCAAACCCTCCTGTGAAATGGGGGTGAGGTCAACAGAGATGCTTGGTGGGAGCACTGGGACATGCCACCGGAAGTAGCAGCTGCTATAGGTGGGGTGGCCCGGCAAGGCTACTGGGCACAGGCCAGACACTTGAAGCGAAGCAAAGCACAGCACAAAGGCAGAGACGGAGTCGTCCAGAGCGCTGGTGTTTGAGGCACACACTTCGTTAATCCTTTATTACAAGTCACGCTTTTAAGAAGTATACGTGGACTTACGTGAAAAAATCAAATGTATCCAAGAATAAAAAACACAGCACATAAAGTAGTATATGCATTCCAGTGTTCCCGCCAGAGACAGTGGGCACCCAAGAAAAAGCTCTTCTAAAACGGCCTGACGGGAGCCAGCCGGGTGCGAAAGGTTCCGGGTGGCGCCGGCCGGCCTCAGGCACAGTGTGGGGGCCGCCTGCCTCCTCCCGCAGGCCGGCGGGCTGGCAGCACCAGCTCCTGGGGCCTCCGGGCCAGCGGGACCCCAGGCCGGCCCGAGCCCGCTCCAGGCACAATCCTGCGGCCTGGGCAGCGTGCCTGGCCCTCCGGGAGCAGCAGCGACAACATCCCTGGAGACGTGGGCTCCAGGCCGATCCTCAGTGCACCCTCAGAAGACCTCCCTTAGTCGGCCTTTTTCAGGAAGATCTAGAAGAGTCGGACTAAGGGTCAGCGGGGCCTGAGAGCTCTGCCAGGGCTTTGGGGGTTGTCCCCCGTGCCTGCCCCGCCTCACCTCGCTCAGAATGACCCACACCGGCGAGTCGGTCTGGATGGAGAGGCGCAGGGCTTCCAGGGGACCGAAGGCAGGGTCCACCTCACCCTCTGCCACACCCTTGTAGAAGGAGCCTAGGGGAGGGCAGGGCTGAGAGGGTATCCCCCAAACCCCAGCCCAAACAGGGCCTGCCTGCTCAGCCCAGCACCCGCTCTCCCCCACGCCCACTCACCGATCTGGAGGTAGCCGTCGGGGCTCCGCGGGTACCGGAGAGTGGCTGCGCGGCCCTCCTGCAGGGCTTCCTTGTCCGACTGGGGGTTCTGGGGATGAAAGGGGCTGAAGCAGGTGGCCAGGCGAGGGCCAGCCCTCAGTGCACACCCACGCCCTCCCACACTCACATCGAAGGGCAGCACCTCCACAGAAGTGTTGAAGAGCTTGTCCTCCGGGTGCTCGATGTTCCCGCTACGGAAGAAGAACCTGTGGCCAGGCAGGCCTGTGAGCTCCCGCACGGGCGCGCTCCAGGCACGCCCAGGCCCCAGCACACCAGGTGGGCGCCAGGGCAGCTGTCAGGCTGTGCAGGGTCACCAGAGCCTTTCTCTGGGACCGTGGTGACAGGCAACGGCACTGTCTGATTTGTTATGTACAAGGTAGCTACCCTTAGGAGCCCCAGTTTTCAGGTCAGTAAACTGAGGCATGGTGAGGATAAGTAATCTGCTGGGGGCACCCAGAGATTTGTGGTGAGGCCTATACCTGGCGGCCACCCACCCCCTGCCCCCAAAGCGGGCCCCCGGGTGCTGGCACTGACCGCTCCAGGCGCAGCGGCTGGAAGAAGCGGAAGCGGATGAAGTCCCCCGCGGCGGGGGTGAAGGCCCAGAAGAAGTCCTCGCGCAGGTAGGCTTTCTCCAGAGTGAAGTGCTGGTATGTCTTGAGGCTCGTGCTCACCTCCGCCGGCGGGTTCACGTGCTCCTTCCGCAGGGCCTGCTTCCCAAAGTCCTTGTCCTGCAGTCACAGAGGGACACGGTACTGGCGCGGGCCCCACCCCACCCCGCCCAGCCAGCTCCGCCCAGGGTGAGCGTGGGGCGCGGCGCACCTTCAGTTTCTGGATCTTGCCTGCCAGGGAGGAGTGCGTGCCCACGTGCTGGAAGAGGGACGGCTTGAAGCGGATCCGCAGGTTGGCCTTCTGCCGGTCACAGTGCTTCTGAGGAGGGAGGGTGACACCCTCGGGCTCAGCTCAGCCTGGCCTCCCACAACTTGGCCTTGCCCAACGGCCACCAGGGCCCTCCCTAGCCTGTGGCGCCCTCCTTGTCAGACGCCAGGATCCAGTCCCTACGGCCGCTGCCCCGTGCGCCCCTGCCTGCCTCTGCGCAGGCCCTGCTCACCGCATCCTTCTCCGGGTTGCAGACTTTCACCCACAGAATGTGGTCCAGGAGCCAGTCGATGGGCTTGTCCCGGTAGAACATGAGGATGAACTCCACAATCAGGCTCAGGTCCAGCGACTTGAACATCTTCCCTGGGGGTGGGACGGGGACAAGGGTGCTGGGTGGGCAGCGCTGCACTGCCCACTTCCTCTTAATCCCTGTGGGGCCATCGGGAGGGGCCCACTCCCTCAGCAAACCCCGCGGGCGGGCTTCAGGTGGGCGTGGGCACAAGGGGCAGGCAGGGACAGTGAAGGGAGACACCCTCCATGCAGAGCCGATGGAAGAGGACAGGCCGGGCCCTGTCTGGGCAAAGGCTATCACAGCATGACACAGCACAGCACTGGGACGGGAGGGCGGCACAGGCGGGGAGCGCACTGAAGGGCATGGCGCGGGCGCACACCGATAAAGCCCAGCTGGGAGAACTCCAGGATCATCCAGTCCTCCGAGGGCTGCTGAAGTGCGAAGTTCTTCATGGTGCTCAGGTAGTGAGGCTTGGCCACGATGTCGTCCTCCAGCTGCTCGGGCAGGCAGAGGGGCAGGACTCAGGATGGGCGTGGGGCAGGGCAGGCCGGCACCCAGATCCGACCAGAGCTGGCCAGGCGTGCTGCAGGGCAGAGCTTAGCGCCAAGGCCAGTCAGGGACAGGGCGGCGGGGTGGCGGGTCCCAGGGCTGACCTGCACGTAGTAGACGCCCTTGGACTGCGCGTACATCATGAGGAAGCAGTAATCCAGGTTCTGTTTGGTCCTCCACCTGCGGGGCAGGGGCCTCAGGAGCTCACACCCTCCACCTGCAGGTGGCCACTACAGAGACGCCACCGCGTGGGCTGGCCTGTCCTCCCACCCTTGCGTGAGGGTCCTCCCAGGGAGACCGGGGAGCGCTGCAGGCAAGGGCCGTACGCGGTTCTCGGCGCAGGTGGGGGTCTGGGGGAATGCCAATACCTGACTCTCTCCTTGGGGTCCCCGAAGGACTCGCGCAGGCGGGAGAAGTCAGGGTAGAAGTGGGGGGAAGGGGAGATGACCTCTAGGAGCCCCGAATGGATCTCTGTGGCGAACCTGAGGGACGGGAAGGCCCAGTGGGTGTGCGGCCTCCAGGGCCCGAGGGACGCTGAGCCAGCCAAACCCTGCCCCTTCTGGAGGCTCACCAGGCAGACGCGAGCCTCCTCCCCCCAGAGGGAAGGCGCTGGCGTGGAGGGGAAGCAACGCCTGCCTGCCCAGCACCCCACAGAGACCCCTCCCGGCACCAGCTCCCTGGGACCAGCTCCCTGGGACAGCCAGTACTCACAAGGCCTTGATGCTCTCTGTCACTGCCGACGTGTACTGCGGGTCAGTCTGTGGGGAGACCAAACACCTCCTTTAGCTCAGGGCACCCCCACGGCCGGCCGGGAGGAAGGGGTCCCGCCTGTGGAGGGAGTGAGCCCCGGTGCCCAGGGCCGAGTAAGGCCGGGCACGTAGGACCGTGGGCGGGGCATCTGGTACCCGGCCTCTCCACGAGGGGGCGCTAAAATGCCCCTTTTAAACTTTGCCTTGATAAATTGTGATGAAACTAACAATTGAACTTCTGATAGCTTTGTCCTCTGGAATGATGTTCCGTTTTTATTTCTCCTTCTTGTTATTTTGCGCCACGGGTCTTCCTCTGAATGGCCCCTAGACCCCACGCACTCGCCTCGGCGATCAGCACCACGATGACCGAGTCCTCCTTCTCCTGCGGGCTCAGCTCCGAGATGAGCGAGTGCAGAGTGTCCGCCAGGTACGAGTGCACCTCACGCCGCACGCTCGGGATGCCCATCACCACCGACACTGCGGGGACACGAGGGGTGACACGGGGCAGGGCGCGGGGGGCCGCCCCAGCCCCTGCCTCGCACCCCTCCCTGGCCGCGCCCCTACCTCCAGTGCGGCCCTGGCCCACGCGCACGGCTGGCTGCAGGCTGCTCTCCTTGGCCAGCAGGTGCGGCAGGTGGTGGAAGACGGTGGGCAGGTGCAGCACGTGCCTGTGCGAGACGTTCCACGGCTTCAGTCGCGGGTCCTCTGGGTGGTCAAAAAGGGACAGGTTAAGACAACGCAGCCGGCCTGGCCCCCACCTTGTCCTGCTCCGGGGCTCACCTGTCAGGCGGCCCCAGGTGCGATTGCTGTCTCCGTCTCGCAGAGCCTGCCTCTCTGACACGGCCCTCTTGATCTCGTCCAGCACCAGGTTGAGCTCCTTGGAGCGCTTGAGGCTCTCCTGTTCAGCTGCGTGCAAACGGTCCCGAAGTGCCAGAAACTCCCGCTGGTAAATGTCTACCACGTCGCCTGCAGGCAGCATGCACGCTGTCACCAGGGAGTGGCCTAGAGCTGACCTGCTGCCCACCCCTTGAGTGTGCCGGGGGTACATCTGTGCACTAGCCCATCTACGTCTGTTCCCGTGCCTGCCACACAAGAACACCTGGAGTTACATAGGGCCACTCTAAAGTCGCGCTAACACATGCTTGCGGGAGGAGAAGCGTCCGCCGGGCGATTAGCGCTCTTCCAGTACTCTCCCCAAGCCGTGGAGCCGTCTGAAGCGGGAGCACGGGACGGCTACCAGCCCCAGGTGAGGCAGCCCTGAGCAGGGGCCGGAACAGCCCAGACGGAACTCTCTTTGCACGCTGGCTTCTAGCCCCTCTTGCTTTTCATGGCACATGCTCCTTCCCGGAGTGGGGGGAGGACTGCCTCTTCCTCAAGACCCCAGCCTTCCCCTCCCTCCCTTCAGCCCCTGCCTCCCGGGATGTCACGGACAGGGAAAGGTGGCCTTGTTAATTAAGTAGCTAACATAAAATAGACTACCAAACGGAAAGAAACATAGACTCTCAGCATATCATTGCCCCTCTGAAGAAAAACGCACTGCACAAGCCCCTTCGTGTCGTTCGATGCAACACCTGGGACCCCAGGGCTGTCTCTGAGGGCTTCCTGAAGAGCCCTGGGCGGACAGCTTCTGCCTCAGCCCCCGTTAGGACTACATTTCAAGGACTTTGATAAGACGGCCTCACAGAGAAGGAAAAAAAATTTAAAGAACACACGCAACGGTTTCACAGCTGTTTTTGCTATCAGTTGGCTACTATTACTTTTTCTTTCTCTCTGTTCCCAAATAACCTGAAACCTCCTGCCTCCCCACTTTCCTGTCGTGGCCTTCCCGCCTTTGAGAAGTAAAAGAAACTTTCTTTCCTAAGACTATCTACTCCTGGTATGAGAATTCTTTTTCCAGCCCGCACTGTGAGCTCCCGGTGCGTCCCCACCCCAAGACAGCACCGTCCGTCCCTACAGCTCTCTGGGCACAGGGTCACTGTCCTCGTGGCTGTGGCTGGTTGCTCACTCTGCACGGGGTTCTCAGCCTCACGGGCTCCCGGGGCGGCGGCTGCAGTTGCGGGAGCCCACCCACCGCTTGGCTCCGAGGAGCAAACCAAGCTGAGAAACTAGCCCAGAGGTTGCTCAAGGAGAGTCAGCAGCAGCGAAGGGCCAAGCTCTGAATGCCCCGGTGAGCGTCTCTGCAGACCTGTGATAAGCCTGGGCCACCTCAGAAAAGGGTCCGCTTGCCAGCCCCCGTCCCGCCAGGCCCCACCTGGGTGCTGCTGGCAGTAAGGAGGAACCCCTGGGTGCCAGGCAGCTGGCTGCGCTGGTCTGGCAGGGCCCCGTGAGGGAGAGTGAGGTAAACAACGTCCGTGCGGCTGGGAGCCAGCAGTTCCCGCGGCTGTGCACTCGGCCTTGGCCCGTCTAGCCTTTGCCCTCCATCTGCCATTACGTCCGCCTCCTTCTCCGTGTCTAATGGCCACGCCTTCACACACTGTCGCTTCTGCCGGAATCCCCTTTTGTCTTCCGGACCTAATGAAAACTGTGCAGTGTCTAGGGCCTGTTTCCAAGTTGTGGAGTCTAGGAAGCCTTCCAGAACCACCTTGCCCCCAGGAAGCTCTTCTGTTCCTTGACCTCCCTGGGTTCACGGCCCCCAGTGTGCCGTGGGGTGGTGTTGCCCCTATGCTCGGTGCACGGAAAGTCACAACCAAGGCAAAGTTTGGTCACTTCAGGACACACCCCCTTCCGCAGCTGGGGCAGAGGGCTAAGTGCTAAGTCCCAGGGGAAGAGAAGGGGCAGCCCAGAGGAGGGAGGGGAGCCAGGCAGATCCTCCGCACCCACACCCTGCCTAGGCCAAGGCAGAGCTGGGGGCGGCCCCTGGGGGAGGGAAGAGGAGTTGGGTTACCAGATCTGTGATCTGGGAGCTGAAGCTGGGCTCCAGGCTGGGTTACCCCGGAAACCTGACCCCCAACCCTCTCAGCAACAGCCCACAGGGACACGGCTGACAGGACCAAGAGCACTGGAGGTGCTGAGGCCCTGGCGCCCTCAGGAGGGAGCTCAGAGCTCTGGACTGGCCTGGACAGTCCCCACCCACCCCCATGCGGTGGAGCCAGTGAGTCCTCTAAGGACTGTGGTTTGTGGATTATGCTCCGGGCCTGTCCAGAGCAGCCCCCGTGGCGGGTCCACTCTGTGAAATGAGGGGAAAGGCAGAGGGCGCCCTGAGCCTGGCCTCTGTGCCCTACACTGGACAAGTCTGCCCAACATCAGCTCATCCAGGTGGACGGGCCAGCGGCGATGCTGCTCTGAATCACCCTGGGCACCTGGACCCAGGCACGGCCGGCTCCCCACTATGGCCTGCCTTCCTGCCTAGGTCCTTTGTTTACCAGGAGGGGACCAGCCCCCTGGGCTCCTGTCCATACCAGCCCTTCTGTCATTTTCCTGAACACTGAAGGCCCTGTCCCTGCAAGGCCCCCAGCTTGACCTTGCTCCTGGCTTCCCTGATTGTGGGACCACTCTGTCCTTGCCTGTCAAAGCCAGAAACTCAAGCTCTATGACTGCTTCCCCAGGGGCTGGGCCTCATGCCAGGCTCTACCAGGCCACGCCGACACCCCATACCCGTCATGGGCCTGGAAGGAGCACAAGTGTTGAGAGGGGCAGCCTGGGAGCCCCTGGCCCTCCGGGTGGGTGGGCTGTGGCAGGGGTTCCTGGAAGCTGCGGCTGGAGGGACTTTGGCTTCTCCTCCCATCCACACCTGCCTGCCCCAGGGAGGTGTGGTGGGGCTGGCCCTGGGAAGGGCTGCAGCTCCGCCAGCTGCTGGAGATACCCCGCAGCAGTGAGGACTGGGGCCTTTCTCACCCTCCTGCCCAAGGGCAGGGTAATCGGGACACCCTCGGCTCACAAACCACAATGTTCCCCACTGGTTCCCTCTTGGTTGGGGAGACATTAAAGACCAAGCGGGGGCACAACCCTTGCACCCTGTTCTGAGGGAAAGGGAACAGACTCCGAGGGGCACGGGCAGGTGCCAGGCCCAGCCAACGGCCTGCCATTCACCTGCAGGTGGGTGGCAGGTGTTTGCCTCTTCTCCGGGCCTTGCACGCTCCTGGGGGTCACAGGGAGCTGCCCATCATCGCTGAGGTGCAGGCCCAGGGCCTACAGTTTGTACACTGGCAAAGCTGCTCCACAAACTTAGCCAAGCAAGGAAGGATGTGAAATTAGGCCCCAAATCCTCCTCCAAGGCCCATCTTGCCAAGAGTCCTTCCTGGGCTTGACCCTGGGCTTCCAGGATGTCGCCTGCTCCTGCCGAATCTTCCTCTCTGGCTCCTGCCCACCTCCTCCCTTCCCTGAAAATTCTGGTTCCTTTGCCTTTCTAATAAGTACTGGGCCTGCTCCTGAGACCTCTACCCTTGGCAATATGGAGGCCAGGATCCCATCTGGCTTCAGACTGGCTTAGTCCGGCTCCGCCAGGAACCTGATACAGTTATGTACATGTAAGAATAAGACGGGTCCACATAATAGCCCAGACTTCTGGCTTCTCTTGAGGACTCCCAAGACCTGGCCCTCCTGGCCCCCACAGGAAGAGCGAGAGCCTTTCAAAAAGGCAGGCCCAGATCACCTCTTCTCCATGCCTCCCTGGCTCGTGGGCTTCTGTCCCCTAGGGCAAGGACCCTTGCACCTACGCCCCTACCCTTCTCTGGCTGGGGGTGCCCTCCTGCTCCCCAGGCCCTCAGACGCCAGCCACCTGATGCCTCTCCCAGGCACAGTAGGCCCTAGATGGAGCCTCATTCTGCTGCTCCACGAGATTGGCTCCCTGTGGCCTTCTGGGCTTCCAGAGGCACACTGGTGGGGCTCCTGATACCAGCCTCAGGGCGTATGGCTGCTGCAGGAGGCACAGGAGCCGTGGAACTGGGTGCAAGGGCTCACCACCGACCCACACGGACGGACGTGTCCTAGCCTTCAGATACGGCCCGCCTGGGCCTCCGTGCCAGTCTGCTTTCATGGCCACTCTCCCAAGTGCTAGAATGCCCTCCCGCAGGTGACACACCCTACCTGCAAAGAACTCTGCCCCAGCCAGGCCCTTCCCTGCACCAGGCCCTAGCAGTTTCCCTGAGTCTCTGGGTTGTGATTCTGGCCCTGGAGGCCCAAGGCCAGCCCAGGATTCTACCCCAAGGACAAGTGCAGTAGACTGGGCTGGGCTAGCAGGAGCCCAGTGGGCATAGCAGGGCTTGGGGGCCAGGAAGGCTCCAGGTCCTCTTGCAGCCACGTTTAGTGTGCTGCTGGGGAACAGGGAAGCCTGGTAGGAGAGGGGCAGAAGGTCGGCTGGCCCCGCCTGATCCTGCTTAGGCCTCCAGCAGGAAGGCTGAGAGGCAGGAAGGAAGCAGCTCTTCCCTGCACCTCCTGTGCTTCAGGCTCGGGGGACAAGAGCCTCAGGCCCCACTCGGCCCAAACCACCCCTACCACCAGCAAGGGACTCCAGCCAATGCTGGGGTCTGCTGGCACCCTCCACCCCCAAGTGTGCCAGGCAGCCCCAGAGGGCCTGGGAGCCTGAGCGAGCTTCAGGGCTGGGAGGGGCAGGGGTGTGGGTTGGTCCAGCGAGGCCACACAAAGTAAGTTATGGGGGCAGGGGCTGGGCTGGCCGCTCAGGAGGCCTTCACTTATTCCACCGGCCGGAAGCCAGAGGCTTCCTGGGCTCCCCGGAACCTGCTGAGGAGTCCTGGGCAGATGTCGCGGACAGGGCTGCAGGGGGCTGGGGTGGACAGGAGGAGTGCCTGGCTGTGCCCTCACACCCGTGTGACACTGTACCTGCTCCTGCCCAGGTAACTGGAGTCGGCGCCCTGGGACTACCTGGTCACAGCTACCTCTGTGACCTTGTGTCTTGCCCCTCTCCGAAAACTCCGTGAGTCCTCCGCTCGCCAGTCGCAGCCCCCCAGCATCGGGATAACTGTGCCCACGGAGGTCGGCGCCAAGCACCCCACCGGGCCGGCCGGGGGAGAATTTCCTTGTTCCGGCAGCAAACAAGTGGGGGCGAGGATGGGAGGGGCGTCCCCCTCGCCGCCCCAGCGGGGAAGGGGCGCCTGCGCCGGCTTCCGGCCGCCGCCCCGGTGCGCCCAGGTGCGGGCCCGCGCGGCGGGGCTCACCTTTCTGGCCGCTGAGGGCTGCGTACCAGGACAGCGAGAGGAGGGCGCACAGGCAGAAGAGCAGCAGCGTCAGGAAGGTGCCGTTGCGGAGCCTCATCTCCTCCGGTGCGCGGCGGGCGCCGGCGGGGCCGAGGCCGCATGGCCCGGGGGACCGGGGCCCGGGCGCGGGGGCCAGGAGGCGACGGGGGCCCCGGCCCCGGGGCGCGGAGGGGCTGGGGGCCCGGGGCCGGGCGGGGATGCGGCCGGGCCGGGATGGGGACCGGGCCGGGGACCTCGCGGGCTGCTGCTCCGGGGCACGGACACGGGCGGCCTCGCCTCCGCGCCGGGCCGGGCTGGGCTGGGCTGGGCGGCGGGAGCCGCGGCCCGGCCTGGATCCGGGGCCGCCGCGGAGTCGACAGCGAAGGGCGGGGCGGCCCGGATTTAAAGGGGCCGCAGCAGCCGCCGCCGCCGCCACGAGGGGGCGGGGCGGGGACCGCCGAGCGGCCGGGCCGTGGGCCGACGCGCGCTGCAGCCTCAGGTCGGCCGAGTCGGGGCCATCGCGAGTGCGGGTCGCTTGCGGTGGAGGCGGCGCGCCCCGAGTCCCCGCACCCCTTCTCCGGAACGTCCTCCTTGTGACCCCCACTCCCAGACCCGGGCCGCACTCCTCCCGGGGACCTCAGGCCCTGCCCGGGTCCGAGGGCGTCTAGCAGGTGGGAGGGGACAGGCATGGCAGGAGCGGCGTTGCCTCCGGCGGGCCGACTGCGCCCGCGGCACTTCCCGGCCCTGTCCCGTCCCCGGGACGCGGGCGAGCGCGGCGGGGGCTCCCTCTCCGTGCGCGGGAGCCGGCGTGCGTCCGTGCGGAGCAGTGACCGGCCCGGAGCCGGCCGGCGCGGGCGGGGCAGGCCGAGCCCCCACGGTACCGCGGCCGTCCCCAGACCTGGTGGGACCGGGGAAGGTGCGGAGGGACCGGTCCAGCTCCGCCCCTGGGCAAGCATTTGGGAGCGCCTCCGGGCCTCGCCGCCACCCCGCAGCCCGGCCCGCGCCCGGAGGGCAGGGTGCAAGCCCAGGGCCCGGGCTCGGGCTCCGTGGGGTCCGGACGTCGCCTCTACGGAGATGCTGTCGCCAGGAGCAGGGGCGCCGGGGCAGGCTTGACCCAGGGGCCGTTAAGGCGTCGGGCTCCAATCTTCAGTGCTCCGCACTGCGCTCCGTACCGGCTAAGGAGCTTTCTGAGCTAGAGACCCGGCCTCGTTGGAGCCTTCTGGAGGAAACTGCACTATTTTGTGTTCCTGTGTTTTCACAGATGTCTTCTATTTCTGGCAAAGGATAATGGTTTTCTTTCCTTTTTTTTTTGGAGACAGAGTCTCCCTCTGTTGCTGGGGCTAGAGTGCCGTGGCGTCAGCCTAGCTCACAGCAACCTCAAACTCCTGGGCTCAAGCGATCCTCCTGCCTCAGCCTCCTGAGTAGCTGGGACTACAAGCATGCGCCACCATGCCCGGCTAATTTTTTTTTATATATATTTTTAGTTGTCCA
>CAUYSK010076450.1:0-25748 GCA_963575035.1 Avahi laniger
TTTACAAAGAATTCAAGCAAATCAGCAAGGAAAAACCAAACAACCGTATTAAAAAGTGGACAAAAGACATGAACATATGCATCTGAAAAGAAAGACAAATGGCAAAGAAACATGAAAAAATGCTCAATGTCACTAATCATCAGGGAAATGCAAATTAAAACACAATGAGACGTCACCTTACTCCAGTTAGAATAACTTTTATTAAAAAGTCCCAAAACAATAGATGCTGGCATGGATGCAGAGAGAAAGGAATGCTTTTACACTGTTGGTGGGACTGCAAATTAGTACCACCTCTATGGAAAACAGGATGGAGATTTCTCAGAGAACTAAAAGTAGACCTACCATTTGATACAGCAATCCCACTACTGGGTATCTACCCAAAGGAAAAGAAGTCATTTTATCAAAAAGACAACTGCACTCGAATATTTGTTGCAGCACAATCCACGATTGCAAAAATGTGGAATCAACCCAACTTCCCATCAATTCATAAATGGATTAATAAAATGTGGTATATGTACACCATGGAGCACTATGCAGCCATAAAAAAGATGAATTAATACCTTTTTCAACAATCCAGATGGAACTGGAGTTTATTCTCCTATGTGAAGTATCCCAAGAATGGAAAAACAAACACCACATGTACTCAGTGGTTAATTGGAACTAACCAATGAGCACACATGTGCACAGAGGAAAGTAAAACTCAGTGGAGAGCAACCAGTGGGGAGGCAGTGCAGAGGAGGGGAATAAACCAACCTAATGAACACTATTTGGGTGATGGGAATACCTATGACCAGGACTCAAGAATTACAAAAATGATCCATGTACAAAGGGTTACAAACATGTGTACTCCCTTAATATTTTGAAATAAAAAAATTGTTCTATGAAAAACAGTTTCTAAAAATTATGCAATATGTATTTTAAAAATATTGGTACATAATAGTTCAAAATTGTTTACTTCCTAGATTTAGGGTTTTCACTGAAAACTAAGGCTACTATTACTATAAGTTAAAAATTTGAATTAATATATGTAATTAAAACTATTAAAAATAAGAAAAACAATTCTGAAATAAAGTGCATTAAAAAACCCAAGCTGTGCTTTCAGTTAAAAAAAACATTATAAAAAAAGTGTGAGGATGTGTATGTGTGTGTGTGTCATTTTAAAAATGATTTTGTCTTGATAAAAGTTGTTTACATATAAATCAATAATATAAATAAAACTAAGTAAATATTAAAAGTAAAGAAAAAATTTTAAACTATTGTGTGGTTAAACCAACTAAAATTAACTAAGTGTATTATAAGAGTTTTAAAATTGAGCCTTAACATTAAAGGTACAGTGATACAAAACTAAAATTGATCTCTTTTAAACAAGATTTTTGTGTAATATTATTAAATAATAAAAGATAGTAAAAGATTTTTTTTCGTTTTTGAGTGAACTACAAGAGAAAAAAAAGAAGGCAGAGAAATAGATTCTGTGCACCTCATATTGTCTTTAGTAGGTCTTTTGATTACTTAGGAAAACTGAGTTAAAGATTTTAAGGTTTTAGGGTGGGTGTGGTGGCTCATGCCTGTAATACTAATACTCTGGGAAGCCGAGGCAGGAGGATTGCTTGAGCTCAGGAGTTCAGACCAGCCTGAGCAAGAGTGAGAACCTGTTTCTACTAAAAATAGAAAAAAAAAATTAGCCAGGCATGGTGGTGTACCCCTGTAGTCCCAGGTACTTGGGAAACTGAGGCATGAGGATCTCTTGAGCCCAGGAGTTTGAGGGTGCAGTGGGCTACGATGACATCACTGCACTCTAGCCAGGTCAACAGAGTGAGATTCTGTCTCAAAAAAAGAAAAGAAAAAATAAAAATTAAGGTTTCTCTATAAATATGTAACTTCCTGTAATTGCTTTTGAAATTTGTGAATTATCACTCTTGTGAAATAAATGACTATTATTTTACAATTGTCAGTGGTCCTAATTTTTTTTTTCAAATAATACCAGCTTATTATTATTTTTTTTTTTGAGACAGAGTCTCACTTTGTTGCTCTGGCTAGAGTGAGTGCCGTGGCATCAGCCTAGCTCACAGCAACCTCAGACTCCTGGGGTCAAGCGATCCTCCTGCCTCAGCCTTCCGAGTAGCTGGGACTACAGGCATGCGCCACCATGCCCGGATAATTTTTTCTATATATTTTTAGCTGTCCAATTAATTTCTTTCTATTTTTGGTAGAGATGGGGTCTCGCTCTTGCTCAGGCTGATCTTGAACTCCTGAGCTCAAACAATCCGCCCGCCTCGGCCTCCCAGAGTGCTAGGATTACAGGCGTGAGCCACCGCACCCGGCAATACCAGCTTATTGATGGCCATCTGAGCTGTTTCCAGTTTTTGGCTATTGTGAATAATACTGCTATGAATACTTGGGTACAAGTCCTGGGCACATATTTTCATTTCTTTTGGTTAAACATCTTTAGGTGGTATTGATGGGGTAACTGGGTAGTTGATATACAGTGAATTCTCAACGTTGTTAATAGGTTCTTGGAAACTGCGACTTTAAGCAAAATGATATACAACGAAATGAATTTTACCATAGGCTAACTGATACAAAAGTCAAGTTACTACAGTATATTTCTGGTTACAAAAACATCACCAAACTTCTGAATAAAGACCAAAACACTTTTAATATTAAACACTGAAATAAATATGAGCTATACATACACTTAAGAAAGTTTAATAAGAACAAGTAAGATAAGTGTTTACTGAATTATTCCAGTTCAGGATCATAGGAGGCTCAAGCCTATCTTTGCAGCTCAGGACACAAGGTGGGAACTGATCCTGGCCTGGACACCATCCCATCACAGGGCACACTCACACATACACCCACACCCACTCAGATTGTGACAATGTAAACACACCAATTCGCCTAACAGGCACATCTTGGGGAGGTAATGGGAAGAAATCAGAGTACCCAGAGAAAACCTGTGCAGACATGGGAAGGATGTGTGAACTCTATACAGATAGTGGCCCTGAGCAGGAACTGATATTTTTTTTCTCATCAACATTATAACAAAATGACATTAAACGACATGATGTTATTCAAGGACCTGCTATATATTTAAGTTTTGAGAACCTGACAAATAATTTTCCCCAAATGGTTGTATCATTTTTTGCCCTCATTAGCAATTTATGAGTATTCTAATTGCTCCACAACATCCTGTTTAAAGTCTGCTGCTGTTGATCTATTTCATTTTGACCATCCTAGTGAATGAATTAGTATTATGATTTTATTTATTCATTTTTCCTTTTTAAAAAATTTCAGTAGATTTAAGGGTACAAGTGTTTTTTGTAACATAGATTGTTGTATAGAGGTGATGACTGGGTTTTACAGTGTACCCATTACCTGAATAGTGTAGAGTGTACATTGCACCTGATGGGTAGGTTTTCTTCCCTTTCCCTTCTGAGTCTCCAGTGTCCATTGTACCTATTTGTATGACCTGCATACTTGCAGCTTAGCTCTCACTTATAAGTGAGAATACGTAGTATTTGGTTTTCCATTCCTGTGTTACTTCACTTAGGATGATGATCTCCAGTTCCAGCCAAGTTGCTGCAAAAGACATTATTTCATTCTACGGCTGAGTAGTATTCCACGGTACATATACTACATTTTCTTTATTCACTCCTTGTTTGAAGGGCATTTAGGTTGATTCCATGTCTTTGCAACTGTGAATTGTGCTGCAGTGAACATACAAATCTAGCTGTCTTTTTGATATAATGAGTTCTTTCCCTTTGTGTAGATATCCACTAGTGGAATTGTTGCATGGAATGGTATATCTACTTTTAGTTCATTGAGAATTCTTCATACTGTTTTCCATAGCAGTTATACTAATTCACATTCCTACCAACAGGGTATATGTGTTTCCTTTTCATAGCATTCATGCCAACATCTATTGTTTCTTGATTTGTTGATAATGGCCATTCTGATAGGGATAAAGTGGTATCTCATTGTGGTTTTAATTTGCATTTTCCTGATGATTAGTGATGTTGAGCATTTTTTCATATGTTTGCTGGCCATTTGTATACCTTCTTTTGAGAAAAATCTGTTCATGTCTTTAGCCTACTTTTTAATGGGGTTATTAGTTTTTGTCGTTGTTCTTGAGTTGTTTGAGTTTCCTATAAATTCTGTATATCAATCCCTTGTCAAATGAATAACTTGAAAATATTTTCTCCCATTGTGCAAGTTTTCTGCTCACTCTATTGATTATTTATTTTGCTGCGCAGAAGCTTTTTAATTCACTTAAGTCCCATTTGTCTATTTTTGTTTTTCTTCCCTGTGCTGTAGAGGTCTTAGTCATGAATTCTTTGCCTAGGCCAATGCCCAGATGAGTGTTTCCTAGGTTTTTCTCTAGTCTTTTTATAATTTCAAGTCTTATATTTATGCTTTAATTTATTTTGAGTTAATTTTTCTATATAATGAGAGACTGGGATCTAGTTTCATTCTTCTGCATGTGGCTCTCTATTTTCCCAGAATCAGTTATTGAATAGGGATTCCTTTCTCCAGTGTATGTTTTTGACCGCTTTGTTGAAGATCAGTTGGTTACAGGTATTTGGCTTTATTTCTGGGTTCCCTATTCTGCTTCATTTATCTATGTGTCCACTTTCATACCAGTACCATGTTGTTTTGCTTACTATCACTTTGTAATACAATTTGAAGTCAGGTGACTTGATGCCTTCAGATTTGTTCTTTTTGCTTAGGATTGCTTTGGATATTTTTGTTCTTTATTTGGTTCCATATGAATTTTAGGATTGTTTTTTCTAATTCTGTGAAAAAGTGATATTGATATTTTCATAGGAATTGTATTGAATCTGTACATTGCTTTGGGCAGTGTGATCATTTTCACAATATTGATTTTTCTGATCCATGAGAATGATATGTTTTCCCATTTATTTGTGTCCTCTACAATTCCTTTCTTTCATCAGTGTTTTATAGTTCTCCTTGTAGAGATCTCTCACCTCCCTGGATAAATATATTCATAAATATCTCATTTTTTTGCAGCTATTGTAAATGGAATTGAGACTTTGAGTTTTGATTTGGTTCTCTTCTTGATTGTTATTGGTGTGTAGCAGTGCTGCTGATCTGCATACATTGTTTTTGTAACATGAGACTTAATTCATTTATCAGATCTAGGAGTCTTTTGGAAGAGTCTTTAGGGTTTTCTAGATATAAGATCATATCATTGGCAAACAATGTAGTTTGACTTCTTTTCCAATTTGGATGCCCTTTATTTCCTTCTCTTGCCTGATTGCTCTGGCTGAAATCTCCAATACCATGTTGAATAGAACTTGTCAATGTGGATATCCTTGTCTTGTTTCAGTTCTTAGGAGAAATGCTTTCAACTTTTCCCCATTCAGTATGATGTTGGCTGTGGGTTTATCATATATAGCTTTTATTATTTGGAAGTATGTTCCTTGTAGGCCAAGGTTTTTGAGTTTTTGTTTTTATCTTGAAGGGTGATGAATTTTATCAAATGCTCTTTCTGTATCTATTGAGATGATCATATGGTTTTTGTTTTAACTCCATTTATGTGGTGAATCACCTTTATTGACTTGTGTATGTTGGGCCATCCTTATATTCTTGGGATGACACTCACTTGATTGAAGTGAATTATCCTTTTGATGTGCTGTTTGATTTGGTATGCTAGTATTTTGTTGAGGACTTTTGCCTCTATGATTATCAAAGATATTGGTCTGCAGTTTCCTCTTTTTGTTGTTGCATCATTTCCTGGCTTTGTTATCAGGGTGATACTGACTTATGTAAAATGAATTATGAAGGATTCCCTCCTTCTTGATCTTTTGGAACAGTTTCAGTAGGATTAGTATCAGTTCTTCTTTGAACATCTGGTATAATTTGGCTGTGAATCCATTGGTTCTGAGCTTTTTTTAAATTGGGAGTTTTTTTAAATTACTGATTCAATCTCACTGTTCAGTATTGGCCTGTTAAGGATTTGTGTTTGTTTTTGATTCAAATTTGGGGTGTTGTATGTTTTTAGAAATTTTTCCATTGCCTCTAGATTTTTCTAGTTTGTGCTTATAGTAGTCTGGCATGATCTTTTTTTTTTTTTTTTTTTGGTATCAGTTGTAATGTCTCTTTTTTCATTTCTGATTGAGCTTATTTCAATCTTCTATCTTTTTTTGATTAATCTAGCTAATGTTCTTTTAATTTTTTTTTACCTTTTTGAATAACTCATTTTTGTTTCATTGATCCTTTGTATTTTTTTGTTTCAATTCCATTTAGCTTTGCTCTGGTCTTTGTTATTCCTTTTCTTCCATTAGCTTTGGTTTGATTTGTTCTTGTTTTTCTAGTTCCTTGAGGTGTGACTTTAGGTTGTCTATTTGTGATCCTTCTGTCTTTTTGATGTGGCTTTTAGACCTATAAACTTCTCTCTTAGCAGTGCTTTTGCTGTATGTCAGAGGTGTTGATAACTTGTGTTACTGTTATCATTCATTTAAAAAAATTTTAAATTTCCTTCTTGATTTCATCATTGACCCAAAAATCATTCAGGAGCAGGTTGTTTAATTTCCATGTATTTGTATAATTTTGAGATTTTCTCTTGGAATTGATTTTTAGTTTTATTCTGCTGTGGTCTGAGAAGATACTTGACATAATTTTTTTTTCTATAATTTATTCAGGCTTGTTTTCTGGCCTAACATATGGCCTATCTTGGAGAATGTTCATTGTACTGAGGAGAAGAATGTATCTTCTACAGTATTTGGGTAGATTGCTCTGTAAATGTCTGTTAGGTCGATTTGTTCTAGAATCCCATTTAGGTCCAGTCTTTCTTTCCTGACTTTCTACCTCAATGATCTATCTAGTGATGTCAGTGGATTGTTGAAATACCCCACTATTAATGTATTGCTATCTCTTTCCTTAAGTTTAGTAATATTTGTTTTAAGAATCTGAGAGCTCTGGTGTTAGGTGTATATATATTTAGAATTTTCTACCACTTTACTTTGAACCTATAAGAATATTTATGCACTAATTGGGCATTTTGAAGGCAAGAGATATTTGGGTTGTATTTTTTCATCCATTATGTCAATCTATATCTTTTAATTGAAGAATTTAGGCTATTTACATTTAAAGTTAATATTGACATGTGCGATACTGTTCTAGTCATCATGTTGATTGTTATCTGGTTGCTTTGTATTTTCAATTGTCTTACTATTTTATAATCTTTGTGAGTTTAACACTTTTGAGTGTTTTTATACTGGTACATACCAACGTTTTGTTTTGATGTTTAGAACTCTTTTGAACATTCTTGTAGTCCAGTGGTAACAAATTCCCCTAGTGTTTTCTTGTCTTCGAAAGATTTTATTTCTCCTTCATTTATGAAACTTAGTTTTTGCAGGGCATAAATTTTTGGATATCAGTTATTCTGTTTAAGAAAATAAATATAGGACTCCAATCCCTAACTAAGCTTAATTGGTTTAATATGTCTCTTTTGGCCTTTTAGGGGCCCAACTGGAAAATCCATAATTTTTAATTCTGGGTCAAAAAAAGATTTAATTTAAACTTTTGATGTTAGGAAGTTTGTCAAAAAATAAATGTTCAAAACACTTGGTCAAAAATAAGTCCGCACGTGGCTTCCCCTCCCCCACCAGAGTGCTTCAGCCCTAGCCTGCAGCCATTCCGGGCATCCAACCTGCAGCAGTTTGAGCTTCCTGCACCACCTCTGCTGCAGCTGGGCTAGGGAGGGAGCTGGGAATCTGGGTGCTTTTGTGCCCTTGAGAGTCAGACACCGTTGTCACTGCTAAGAGAGGGAGATGTGAACAGCTGCCTGCCTCTGCTAATATCATCAAGAGGGGCCCACCCTGCCCAGTGGTAGGCTCACAGTGCACCCAGCCTTCCCCTGCCTGGGCATTCTTCCAGACCAGGAGATCACCTTGCTTCTTCTTGTCACGGTCAGGGCCTAAACCTTAGTTGTCCAGCTAATTTCTTTTTATTTTTTTCTTTTTAGTAGAGATGCTCTTGCTCAGGCTGGTCTTGAACTCCTGACCTCAAGTGATCTTCCCACCTTGGCCTTCCAGAGTGCTAGGATTACAGGTGTGAGCCACCATGCCCAGCCTTGATGCTTCTTATACAAGCATCTACAGTCAAAAATTGGCTTCTTCTTCAAAGAAATTCATGGAAAATACTAACAAGTACTCTTGAACATGGTTATTTGATAACTTTAGGATCATATCGTTGGACTAAGAACTTTCAAAACTCTAATAAAGATATTGACGGGTTCATAAAACTGCCAACTCAACACCAAGCAGAACAAGAATTAATTACATTGGACTGAAATGATTTTTTAATGACTTTTTTGTTTGAAATATTGCTGATTTTTTATGCTTTGTTTTCTAGATTTAAGGGAATTTTTAATAATCTATAGCTTATAACAATTTTATAAAGTATATCTTTTTAAAAAACAAAATTGAAACATTTATCTTTTATGTCTCCCTAGAAACTATTTGTAAGTAATCTTATTTTTATGGCAACATAGTTACTTACATAAATTCAATAAGATTATTTTTTCTTTATAACAGGACACAATAAAAACTAGTTATTTTACTAAGGCTTTGACTGTAATATTTTGAGATATAATCAAACTAGTTTAAAGAATTGAGGTTGAATTTATGGAAAAAATAGAAAAAAAACCCTTATAAAAACTGGCCTAGTAGGTAACCTTAAATACATGGTTTATATGGATGCCTTAAAAGCAGGCAAAAATACCATTTTCTGGCAGGTCCAGGAACCTCAAAATATCTGGAGGACATGAAAAAGACAGGTATTTACCAAGTGTATATGTATTATAGACACAATTTAAAAATGTAATCTGACATTCCTTACTAAAAATTCTAGCAAAGCAGACTTGAATGAGACTATTTGATCAATTACTAGTTTTGCTAGATTTGTGTAAATGGTAAGGCCAATTATAATAAAACTAAATCTATTTTATGAATAAATTGGCCTTATTTTGTCTTTGGGTAGAAATGGGGGGCTGGAGAGAAAAAATGTTTCAGATAAAAAAAAACTAGAGTATACCTGTTATTAAATTCCAGTTCATTGTTTTTGAAATTTTATTTATCTACGATAAGGACTAAACACTAAATTCTTTTAGTTTCCTCCAATATCTAACCTCCAGTATCTAACTAGTGTTTCCAATTTTCTCCCACCCTTCTGACTTGAAATCACTAAAAACTAAAACTGTGCTTTTCCTGGGGCTCTGCAAACTGAAGGTAGTCGATTTAACAAACAGACTCTAGAGAAATTACCAGGATGACCTGTATAGACACCCTTTATGACATTTAAACTGCAAACCAGGAAAATATGTCAGATTACCACTGCTTGCCCTGCTGCTACTAAAGATGCTTTAGCACAGATTCGAAAATCTTAGCTGACTGCCCTCCAGACTCACAGACTAGCTTATAGACTGCTCCAGACATCAACCCTTGTTTTTCTTTCGCTTCCGTAGAAAAATCTCTTATTAAATACCTGTATGCTTGTACCAAATGGAGACCTAACCTTAATGGAAGCCCTGTAAGCACCACCTCCTGAAATGAGATGCAACTGTTTGATTGGACTGATCTATTTCCGGGAATGGGAGATAGCTTTAGTGACAGCCTTTGCCACTCAGCGACTAATTCAATTTCTCTCTCTCCAGCCACCAATCCAGCTTTTATTAATGTAAAACTTCTAGGGAAGTTTTAGACAGGGGAATATTGGGGCACAGAGACTGATACTCCAAAGTACGGTGCTTTGATACGCTGAGCACTTTTGAATGAAAAGAAATTGGAAGGCCTTAGAAGCTGCCTCAGAACCAAGGACTTCTTCAACCTTCCCTTGTTTCTCCCCCACCCTTCGAGGTGCAGGGCGGGACTCCTTCTAAAAGTTCTCTTACCTAACTGAGAAAGATTGCTTTCCCCTAAATGCACAATTGTCTTAGAAATCTCATCAAATAACCAAAAATAATTACCCACCAGGGGAAAAAAAGACTAAAAGTTATCACCACACTCACACTTTTCATCTAGTCTTCTAAGGACAATTCCAAAATATTACCTGGAAGACTTTACGTACACATGATAACCATTGTTCACAGTAAAGTTCTGCCCCTCGCGTTCTCACTCCTCCCCCAGAACTCAGAAATACTTTGTCCCAGGCCATTGTCTGTTATTTGGGTTCATTCAATTCTCCTAAAATCATTTACTACTTCTCAAAATTTCATACACTTTCCATTTCCCTCGCCCCTATAAAGAGGGTGTTTAAGCCTCAATCATCTGGTCTTTCTTTGAGTCTCACATTTGTGAGACTCCCATGGCCATGTCCTAAATTTGTGTGCATTTTCTCCTGTTTGTCTGCCTATTGTCAGGGAAGGGGAAATTATCTTTGCTTCTATGTGGTCATCTAAGTACGTATTAACTCTATTCCTCATGCTCCCTAGTGAGGCAGAGGTTATTATTATTATTTTGATACTTTTATTGAAGTATAATTAACATCCAATAAGCTGCACATTTGCAGCTTAAAGTGTACATTTGTAAATTTCTGGCATATGTATACATCTGTGAAATTATCCCCACAATCAAGATAATGAGTGTACCATTATCCCCCCGGAGAAGCTATTATTACTCACACCATTTTACTGATAAAACAGTTGATTTCATTGGCTGGCGTTATACTGGCTGCTGTGGAGGGAGCCAGGACTTGAAGCTGTGTCTGCAAGATTTCAGAGCCATCTCTCTTCCTACAGCAGCCTGTGCCTGTCTGTCTATCTGCCTCTTTTCCTCTCTCTCCTTCCACTCTGTCTCCCTCTTCCACTCTGTCTCTCTCTCTAAGATTCTTGTATACTCACTGTGTGTTCATGGCTATATATTTACTAATAGATGCTCAACATTGTCATCACAAGCCATCATAACAGTAACCAGCAATGCCAATTACAGCTAATATGTATGACAAATCCCTTCGACAAGTTCTTTACATGGTGTCATATCTGAAGCAATGTGGCCTTTGGAATCCTGACCTTGCAATCAGGCTGACTCAGGTTTCAACTCTAGTCCTCACATTGACTGAACAACCCGGGTGATCTGGGCATTCTCTCTGAGCCTTGGCTTTCTTACTGGCAAAAGGAGAATAATAATGCCTATCTCAGAATTGGTGTGAGAACCTCACAGAATAATCTACTTAGCACAATATTAGATAATGGCAAGTATTCCAAAAGTACCTACTATTATTAAAAGCATTATAGCAATATTGTAAAATGGTACATATCTCAAAATATTAAGAAATAATTTTCTTCCTTCAAGAGTTGAGTTGTTTCTACACAGGTAAATAAATATACATACAAGAGCACATCTCAATCTTCCATTTAGCATAAAACTGGAGCGATGGAAATACAATATTGTTGAAAAGGAGTAGAGAAAATTGGAAATGGTCAATATTTTGCTTAATTTCTCTCTTTATATGTTTATTATTAGCAAAAGCTTTTTGAGTAAAATGTATAACTCTTTAGACGTTAATAGTCTCCATCTAATGGCTCAGGTGTCAGGCCTAGGATGAGTTTCACGGCTCCTTGTCGAGCCGTCATTTTATCGATTTTAAATGCCACGGCTCTATTTCAGTCTGTAAGCACAGTCACCACTGAGCAGACCAGCAAGAAATTTGAAAAATATTTTCCAGGTCCTGTGGTCAAGACAAAAAT
This sequence comes from Avahi laniger, assembly GCA_963575035.1. Taxonomy (NCBI): domain Eukaryota; kingdom Metazoa; phylum Chordata; class Mammalia; order Primates; family Indriidae; genus Avahi; species Avahi laniger. The sequence continues at coordinate 11,708 of CAUYSK010076450.1, forward strand.
CAAGTTAATGAATTATTATTGAAATAGACGTGAATTTGAATGTTGACAAGATCAGAAGGTCAATACTGGAGAGAAATTAATCAGCATAAAAAGCATGTTGGAAGAGGGCCAATTTAAGTGGATTTTTTTTTTTTTAAGCAAATGAGAAATAATCAGAGCCGGGGTTATTCATCTCTTTTGAATGTAACTGAAATCTCATCTTGGAAATTCTTGGTCTTATAGGCATGTTCCAGGCAGTGATCAGAATGCAAATAGCCTACTTTAGCAACCTGGTCATTTGCCTTCTGTTCAACAAGGAGGTGGGAGGCCTCACAAAGAGCCTCTTCATTCACCCCAACTCCCCATATGGCTTTGCTGACACTCTAGCACAAGGCAATATGAACCAAAATGAGGCAGCAGGTATTTGTCCTTTCTTACTTTTAAATAAACATGCTAGGAGCAAGCACTGTACTAGACTCTGAGTGCACAAAGGGATAAAAGCCACAGTTCTTATTCCATACGAGTTATAACTCTTTAATTCTAGCTCGGACAGGTAAGTACATTCACATTTTAAAAAAGATACGCAGTAGTGTATGGCTAAAAACAAACACCACATGAATGGTATAGATAAGAAATACATTTGTAAGAGAGAAATTCCATTGAGCTAAAGCCAGATTACCGTGGTCTGGAAGTCAAGAAAAGCTTCCTGCAAGAGACAGATTTTGAGCTGTACTCAGGGTCGGATTTCTTTAGGAAGACTGTGGAGAAGGGCAAAGCAAATCTTCAGAGAATGAAAGGCCTAATTCACCTCTTAAGTCGTGCTGATCACATTTTCCTGTGTTCAGTCCTCCTGTACTATGACTCCTCTCAATCCATAGCTATCTTGGGACAGGCTTATTAGATTTCATCCATCATTCCAACGTATCAATCTATTGTTAGATTTCATCAACCACTGCATCTTTTTTCTACATTAGCTGTACCTTGCAGGCTACATAGAGGCCATCTGAAGAGGGGACTGAGGGCTTTGGCTGGTTCTGTTGGAGGGATGGTGGTGTTATCCAGTGAAGTAGAAAACGTAGGAAGGAGACTTTATTTGGGGAAAAGATCCTGAGTTCAGTGTTGGACAAATTGGCTTTGAAGTGACTTTGAGACAAGTGGTGGAATTAACTCTGTGTCTTTGAGTGTTTTATGACAGAAGATTGCCATTTTCCCTTTTGTCACTTTTCTCTCTCTTTGCAAAGAGCAGCAAATTTTGCAAAACATTTAATGAGCATGCATTATTTTAAAAGTAGAAAAAATTACAAAATAATAAATTGTATAAAAAATACAAAAGTTTTAAAAATTAATACTCATCATGAAATTTTATTTTGATCTAGTTAGCTTATACAAATGTGAACACCAAAGCATCAAATTTAAAGGCTTCATTTCACACGGTATCGCTAACCAGAATACACAATGCTAAAAATGTATAATGGCTCAACACCACGAAAATTTAGTCCTTTTTCATATAAAGTGCAAAACACTAATTAGTGAGCAATTTCCTCCAAGAGAGAGCTAGGACCCGGCACCTTCCATCTGTGGCTCTACCATCTTGGATGTGTGCCTTCTATGCTTGTTTTCTTCAGCTGATGGAAAAATAAAGAGCATGGAAGATTCTTCACAGGATGTTTCTTTGCTCCAGGCCTAAAAGTGGCATAAATCACTCCTGATCACATTTCACTGGCTCGAACTGAGTCACATGGGCACACTTAACTGCAATGGAGGTGGGAAATTATATTCTAGCTGTGTGCCCAGTAAGAGGAGGGAACAGGTTTTGTGGAGAGCTGGAAAAATTCTGCCTCAGGCATCAAGTGTGTGCATTTAGTGCATTCCCTCTGAAATGGCATCTGATTGACATCTTTTCAGTTTATTTGTTAATTATTATCTGGCTAATATTCCTGTATCCACACACACAGGTAGATAAGTAGACAGAGCATCAGTAGCCTTGAGGCAGTCCGGAGATACTGTATCTAAGCATCTCTCTGGAATAGCAATCCTATAAACTTGTATTAAAGAAAACGAAGTTAGATTGAAATGATTTGTTCTGACTGAACCAATCACTCTTTCTATTTTTTTAGTGCAATGAATCATTCATTGCATTAAAATTTATTTTAGAAATTTGTAGGAATCAATGTGGGATTCTTTTTGGTCTTGGTTACTGGAATCTACAATTTGAATGTTAAAATCATGTTTGCAAGAGTTCTTCTAATCTGCAATCCATACTAAATTTTGTCTGCAGACAGAATAAATAATATGACTCACAAATACAGGTGCCACTATTTTTCAAATATAGGCATATACTGTTGACATAAATAAAATGGAAATTTATTTAAAAGAATTGCTGAGTTTATCATAGCCTTTTGTCATTGTGTATTTCGTTAAGAAAGTGATACGAGTATAGCTATTATCAAGTGAGGTTGTGAAATTTTCCATTTTAAAAAGATCATGATTTCTGCTTCCAGAGATGACACAGTTATAGGAACTGGGTTCACACTCTCATCAGAAACAACCAGAAATTGGACATAATATATGAAATAATGAGTTGCAAGACACTGGATTCTACGGACTGAATTGTGTCCTTCCTAAATTCATACGTTGAAGCTTTAAGGTCCAATGTGACTATATTAGCAGACAGAGCTTTTAGGAGGCGATTAAGGTTAAATGAGGTAGGGTGGAGTTCTAATCCTACAGAATTGGTGAACTTTTATGAAGAGGTCTCTCTTCACATGTATGCACTGGGGAAAGGCCACGTGAAGACACCGTGAGAAGGTGGCCATTTGCAAGCTGGGAAGAGAGCCCTTACTAAAACCCAGCCACACTGGCACCCTGACCACAGACTTCCAGCCTCCAAAACTGTAAAAAATAAAAATAAATAAATATGTGTTGTTTAAGTCACCTAGTCTATGAGATTTTTTATAGTACTCAAGTAGTCTAAGATACTGGACATCAGAAAACCAAGGACCATGATCCCTGAGAGATGGGAAACAAGCAGGGTCTGTCCTGTGATTGTCACAGCATATTGTCTTGAGAGTTTCCAGGCCAATAGGGGAGGGGAGCTCAGGCCATGGCAAGTGAGACTAAGGTGATTGGAGTCTGTAGGTCAGAGTACTGGAGGGAGAGAATTGCACAGACAGCGAAAACTGGGTATCGGCAGAGGGTCCACTCAAGTATTTTGCCGAATATTGATCAGCACATGCATGCGAGGACACTACCTGCGTGTGGGGATAGAGCCATCCGGAGGGATTAGTAATAAGAATGTCTGACACTTCCACACAACTGAGAATACTGCCTGTTTCTGCTGGCTAACCTGGAAAACCTCATGATTTATAGGGCACTGGGTAGTGCATGCAGCATGTTCTTGCCTGTGTAGTGGGGTAATTAGCCTGAGAATGAACACTACTCCTGTCCTATTTGGAAAATATTAAAAACAAGATCTAAAATAATCAAATGGTTTTCAAGTAACTTAATTTCATTCTAGAACAAAGCTCTAGAATGTTTAGCAGAGAACAAAAATATCCAGCACCCAACATAATATTCACAATGTCCAACACCCAAAAACAAATTCCCAGGTATGCAAGAAGCAGGAAAATACAACCTATAATGAGGTTAAATCAATTGAAACTGATCCCAAACTGACATAGATTTTAGGATTAGCAGACAGGGACATTAAAACAGTTTATTATAAATATATTTCATATGTTCAAAAGTCAAGTAAAGACTTAGGAAATATTTTTAAAAGATTCAGATTCAATTTGTAAGTGTGAAGTGAAATATACACACTGTGTGATCAGCTTGAACTCTCTAGCTAAAGGATTTGTTCTAAAACTAGTCTTGTTGGAATTCAGAATGATTTCTTGACCATTATAAGTTACTGCGGATCATGGATTTTGGGGTTGTTTGAGGATAGTTGAAGCCATAAATGTTAATTCATCAGTGGTTAAGGGTCCATTTATTTTTACAAATATAAAACTGTACCTGGCTTCAAGAATTTGCAATTTATTTGGAAAGACTGAACATTAATGAAGGTAGGAAGACAATAACTGCAAAACAATAGGTGAGATGAACCGAGGTTTTTGTCCTCTCAGCAGCTTTTCTCACCATTACTCTGTTCCATCAGAGGAGGGTTTGGAGGGTCAAAAGATCTTCTCTCTCTCTCTTTTTTAATCTATAAATGTGCCTGGTTACTTAAGGGTGGAGACGTAGGAATTAGGGAATTCAGTCTTACTATCTTATACCTGAATTGTCTAGGTTGCCACTGGCTTGCAAGTCCTAGGCTGTTGTTGCCCAACGGCGACTCTGCTTAGTAAACTATAGACAGATGAGTGTTGTGGGCTAAATTGTGTCTCCTCCCCAAACATATATTAAAGTCTTAACTCCTAGTAACTCTGTGATACATTCTGAATATTTGTGTTTCCCCAAATTCATATGTTGAAGCCTAATCACCGATGTGATTATATCAGGAGGTGGGCGTTTGGGAGGCGATTAGGAGCATTCATGAATGGTATTAGTGCCCTAACAAAAGACGCCCCAGAGCATTGCCTTGCCTCTTCCATGTGAGGTAGAAGGCGTCATCCATGAACCGGGGAATGAGCCCTCACTAGACACGACTCTGCTGGTGCCTTGATCTTAGATTTCTCAGCCTCCGAAACGGTGAGAAGCAAATGCTTGTTATTTATAGGCCACACAGTTTATTTTGTTTTGTTATAGCAGCCCAAATGGACTAAAACACTGTGACTATGACCTTATTTGAAAATAGGGTTTCGTAGATGTTGTCAAGTTAAGATGAGGTCACACTGGATTAGGGGTGGGCCCTAAATCTAATGACTAGTGTCCTTATAAGGAGAGAGAGAGAGAGAGAGAGAGGGAGAGAGAGAGAGAGAGAGAGATCTGAAGACATAGAGGAAACACAGGGAATAAGGCCATGGGAAGATTGAGGCAGAAATTAGAGTTTTGCTGCCACAAGCCAAAGACTGCAAAGGATTGCCAGCAACCACCAGGAGCTAGAAACAGTATGGAATGCTTTTCTCCGAGAGCCTTTAGAAGGAGCATGGCCTTCCTGACATATTGATTGCAGGCTTCTAGCCTCCAAGACTGTGAGACAATAAATCTCTGTTGTAAGCCACCCAGTTTGTGGCAATTTGTTACAGCAGCCTTAGGAAACGAAAGCATTAGGGAACAGTGACATCTTAGCCCAAAATCCTCCTGATCAATGCTCATGCCCCAAACTGGTAAGGGAAGGGAAGTGGCTACTATCCCTTTCCAGAGTGCTTCCTGACTCGCCCACTTTCTCCAGACCAAACACACTCTAGTTAGAGACATGTGTACTTCCTGTACTGAAGTTAAAAGTGATTGCAGTGATAATCCCAATTTTTAATGTCTGTCTGTATCCATGCCCTTTGAAAGTGCTCTCTCACACTGGGTTGGAACAGATGGTGATTTTTTGTTTTTGTTTTCTAATGGGATAGTGGCAAATGTGATGCACGCAGAGCTTTAGGATGTGCTTGTGTACTTGGGTATTTTGCCCTCTTATTATTCTCAAACCCCATTGCTGTGTGAGCCCACCTGGGAGGGGACTGCTGAGGAATGAGAGGCCAAGGGGAGAGGAGCCCGAGGCAGCCCAGTCACTCCAGCAGAGGCTTTCGTAAACTGGTCAGCTCCAGCTGACCCATGAGCCCGGCCAAGATTGACAAGACCTGCCCTGGACCAGATGAGCTGCCCAGCTGAGGCCAGTCCAAGCTACCTTTGTGAATTTTATTAATAAGTAGATGATATTAAAAGTATAGCTACTATCAAGTGTCATTATGAATATTTTTATTTTAAAAGAAGATCCTTACATTTAAAAAAAGATCATCTAACTAGAAGTCTATCCCCTGAATTTTCACTGTTGGCTTTTAATAACAATTGGATGACGTGGTAAACTTGTCCTGAGTTTCCTGTCGTATTTAATATCTCAACCAACTCTTCATTTGTCAGAATAGTTAGTTTCCTTTTTGCCCCTCCATATCCTAAGAGATGAGCTCAATAAATGATGTTGTTATAAGCAGCTACGATGTGGGGTGGTTTGTTATGAGCAAGTGCTGACTGACAGAGAAAAGCTGGCAGGTCTCCCAGAGAAGCTGCAGCCACAGCCCTCGGGGAAGAAGCCTCATGCAGAATCAGACCTTCAGAGGGAAGATATTTTATGTGGATGTTTTCCTCCTTTTGGCATTTGCAATTCCTATTCTCCACTCTATCAGGGAAGAAATTTGAATATCTGAGAGAACCTAATTGGATCTAACACTCCCCGAACCCCAAATGAGTAAGTAAGAGCACTCGTAGCCATGATAGTTGTTGATATATATGACAAGCTCAAGACAAAATCAGACAATCCTCAGCACAGCAATGTCTGGGCTTAATAAAAGACACGCTAATGGAAAATGCATTTTCCTTGCAGGAGAATATAATGTATTGTTTCAGGAAATGATGGTTGCTTTAGGGAAGTGAACCAGCTTCCCAGGTGACTTTTGAGGAAATCAGCCACAGCTCCAGGTGGGAAGACTGAAGAGGAAAGAGCATTGATCATCCCTCCCTACCCTCAACAATGCCAAAGCCCACCTTGTTGCCCTTTGGACTAAGAAAAGGAAAAATTGCATTAGCCTCCAGTTCAAACTTGAGCGACTTGAGTTTGCAGGACAAAGGAAGGACCGGGGGTGGAACCTCTTCCTCATGTGGAAAAGGAGGAGTCAGGACACCCAACCAAGGGCTGGAAGTGGAGCACCAGGGGAGAAGGACGGACGAGAGGAGGAGAGAGCAAGCATGTGCGTGGACACCGATTTCCCAAGGGCGTAATCCTGACTGAGGGCTTTATTCTGCTGCAACGAGGTTGAGGGAATATTTGTACAAAATAAAGATCCGGCTGCACTCACGGCACTGCTTCTACCAGGCGTTGGAGGCGCAGTGAATTCATTCCGCGTGGTGCGCCACGGAGCCGAGGGCAGGCTCCGGCGGAGAAGCAACGGCAGGTCAGGGGGCAGTATCTCTACTGGGGGTCAGGCGTCAGGAGAGAAAACTGCCAGCCGGAGAGCCAGCAAAGAGGAAACAGAATTCCCTCGTTACCGTACCCTGCACCAGGCCACCCCACCACCAAATAAAATATGCCAAGGAGCATACCCGGGTGAGGGAGAAAAGCGGGGGCTTTTGCACAGCCAGATTATACAAAGTATCCATAAATACAAGGGACAGTGGACCATCTGAGTAAATAAATCCCTATAGGAGTAAAGAAGTACTCAGAAAGAATGGAGTTATTTGACAAACATTTGAAAAATCATTTTATCCTTTCCTTGCTGATAAAATCAATGCATATTCATAATACATAATTTAAAAAAATTCACAGAATAACTAAGAGAATATTACCTGCAACATTTGCATGAATATATATGTGTACACATGTTTACATGTGTGTATAATACTGTCAGTTTTTTTTCCAGACATATATTTTCCAAATAAAATTGAAATGATACTATGCATAGATTTCTAATCTGTTTTAATTTTTATTTAATGTTATACAACAATTATGTTTAGGTGCCATTTGTAGTCTTGATGGCTATGTCGTATCACATCTTATGAATGTAGCCTAATATTTTTAAAAATTATCCTCTATTTTTAAACATTAGCTTGTAACTATATCACATTTCCACATTGTACTGGAAACTTCTATAAATAAACTTTTTTTATATTTCTGACCTTTTTGCAATAAATTACTAGAAGTTGTATATATTAGAACAAAACAGATGCACATATTTTAAGTTTTTATACTTATTGTGCACTTGTCCTCCAGGTAGGTTGTGTTGAACATACCTGGAGATATGGGTAGATACAGGTAGTATACTAGGTAAATACTAAGATTGTGGGTTCTGGAGTCAGAATTCTTGCGTTTGGCTAGCACGCTCAGTCATTTACCTGTGGTGTAGACTATAGACAGTCATATTTTCCCAGGTCTCAATTTCTTGATTTGTAAAATAGGAATAATACTACGAACACGTAGCTTCTAGAATGACCATGATGATTTAATCGGCTAATATGAAAACCCTTTGCGAGGTTTAAAGGCTACACAAATGTTAGTTGTTTGTACTACTGCTGTGTTTCCAAATCTTGTTTCCTCCCTAGTTGCCTCTTGAAATATGACAGCCATAACCTGGTCCCGTGCATGGACGTGGAGATAAGGACAGAGTAAGCGAGGCTGTGCCTCAGAGCTCACGACAGTGGTGGAGGATGGGTCCTGCCTTCCACCAGAAATCCCTGTAATGAGAATTTATGTCTGTCTGACATCTCATACCAACACTGCATGGCCTATGGGGAACAGGGTCACTGAGAGCACACAGCCAGGCTAACTCATTATCATAAATGTGCTCGGAATTGAAGAAGAGAATCAAGTAAGGGCAAATGGGATAAAGGCATTGTCTGCAGCTGGCGTTTACCTTCTGTGAGATTAAAATGTTCAGTGGAATGAACTGATGTTGTATCTCTGCAGATCCGCACAGACGCATCGTGAAATAAAAATGGAATGCAAATGCAAACCCCTCTCAAGAAAAGGTGCAATTTTTGTTCCTTCTCTGCATTCTGAAGAACTGTTAATACTGAGGAGGAAAGACAAGTGAGGACAAGTGTCTGAGGATGCACTGGGATGTGCGAAGGAGAAGGGACTAGAGGGAAGAAAGTGACAGACAAATGCCTTCTGGAAGCAGAGCCAGTCAGACTGGCTTTCCCCACAGGCACCACCCTTGGGGATTTGCTAGGTGGGGAGTGTACACTGGAGCACTGGGGACTGGGAGCTGGTACCTGTTTGAGGAAAGAAAGAGAAAGGAAGGAAGGGAGGGAGGGAAAAGGGGAGAGAGGGAAGGAGAAAAAAAACTGTAACGAGGATAGCTACAACAGATGCCTTAAAATAGGCTTGAGAGTCTGGCGATTGGACTTTTAAAAATGTAAAACTCCAAATATGTTCCATCCAGCTCGGTAGTTTCAGAAAGGAGTTAACTGAAGTTTGAGGATGATTTTGGGCAGAAAGGGTAGTTGCACTGGATAACATTATAGAATCTTCCCTGAGCTCTGGGATGTTGAATGTGGACATGGCTGAGGGTGGGGAAGGGCAGTTTAAGACCGTTTTTGGTTTACTGGGATCCTGCTGTGCTGCTCTGCACAGCTGGACTTCTTTTCTCACATAGCCAGCAAAATGAAATGGAAGCCTAAAGTATAAAACTGAGAGTAATTATACAGGATGAGTGTCTCCAAACATCCTCCAAGGCATTACCACATTTTTTCCCACAGAAAACCAATTGATAAAGAGTCTCATCCATTTGTTCATTTAATGAGTATTTTGACTCCGAGGTGACATTTGAACTGGGTGGTAAAAGACAAAAATTTACTTCTCTACAAAGGTCACAGACAAAAAGATAAAAATTAATTAAACTGACAGGGAAAAGGAAACAAAATGACCATCGTTTAAGCACGCCAGACTATTCTGTGTTTATTCTAGCTCAGAGTAATAAAAGATCTGTTCTCAGCAACCTCATTTCCTCATTTGTTGTCTTTGGTTTTCACTCAGCCTCCCACCTCAGACCACCTTTCTTGCACCTAACATTTGCTCTCACCCAACGTGTGCTGGCCTTCCCCCATTAAAAAGTCTTCAGATGGCGTCATTTTATGTGCTGATAAAAGGAGAAAGGCAACTATGTTGTACCAGACATGGTACATCACTTATCTCACTCAGTGTTACAAATATCTTATTTAATAGCTAAAGCTCAAATATGGTTGATAGTTTTCCCCAAATGCCAGAATTTTGAACACTTCTGCTCCTTTCTTTAGACTTTGCTGGATACATTCTATTTCCAGCAATGTCAAGCTAGGTTACTCTCACTCAACTATCTCACTGAAAACAGCAAAAATGAATAAATAGTTTCTATACACATATATGTAAGACATATAGTTATTTTTAAAATAGAATATAGAATATATTTATAAATATATAGAATACAATAATATAGAATATATATAGTGTATACATATGTCTCCATAAATAAACAGCTGAGAAAGCACTAATCAATACTGCAAGATAACAGCAATTCAGAAAAATAGCACAAACACCATGGAAGTCACTTTTGAGATAATTTGCTGAGACTGACAAACTTAAACTCTTATTTTGATGGCTTTATGAGATGTGAGTACAGAAAGTAAAACCAGACCTGCAAAAGGTAGGAGATCTAACAGAAAATCCTTCCAAAATGAGCAGGAAACTCAAAATACTACACTTTCATTACAGTGGTGAATTAGAAGTGGACCAACCTTCTCAAGGTATTAAAACCCAACTTTGAATCATTTGGGCCTTGAATGGGAATTCAAATCTTGAATTTCAATTAAGATGGTTCCAATGCTGTTAGTTTCTCAGGTATCAGGCAGAAGCAAAACCAAGTGTTCTTTGGAAAAAGTACTTTTATTCTAGACCACAAATTATTCCTTCAAATAATTTTCAAGACATTGTGACCCCAAAGATAACCAAGCATGCAAGACAATTAGACTATATGAGGTATAACAAGCAGAAACAACAGACAACAGAAAGAGACCAGAAAAAACTTTAGTTATTGAAACCATCAGAAACAGATCATGCATAAATAAATTAGAGAAAAACTTGAAACTAGTACTGTACTTATATAAATTAGAGAAAAATTTGAAAGCTATCTGCAGGTTATAGAACATAGGTAACTTTTAAAAGAGTACCAACAGATTAAATAATAAATAGAACTTCTAGAAATAAAAACTTAAATTTCTAAAATTAAAAACTCAATGGAATGTTTAATAGTAGTTAGATATAGCTAAAGAGAAAATTAGTGAACTGGGAGATAAATCAAAAGAAAATTTCTTACATGTAGTATGGAGCAACAAAAAGAGGGAAAATACATAAAAGAAGGTATGTAATATGGACCATAGAATACAGAATAATAATTCATAATTAACATAAATATTCTAGAATTCTCTAGAGTACCATTAGACTTTCCTTTTAAGGAGAAAAAATAAGAATGAAGTAGAGACAATATTTGAAAAATAATGGTTAAGACTAATCAAAACAGATAAAAAATAATAAATTACATTTGCAGAATACTATGGTGTCCTCAGCAGAATAAATTAAAAAGAATGCACATTTAGACATATCATAGCAAAACTACAGAAAACTAGAGATAAAGAAAAACTCTTAAAAGCGGTCTCAAAGAAATGACAGCAGACTTAAGTCAAAAGACAAGGAAGTGTATCATTGTGCTGAAAGAAAACCACCACCAACTAGAATTTTCTATAAAGTAAGAATAGCTTTCAAGCATAAAGGTAAAATGAAGTAAGTCATTTTCAGACAAAATGACGTTTTGACACCTAGAGAACCCTACTAAAAGAAATTCTACAGGATATACTCAAGCAGAAGAAAAATGGACCCAAATACGAGATCTAAAATGCAAAGAGGAAAAGCTTAAGAAATGTTAAATATTTGGGTAAATTTAAATAAACGTTGTGCTCAAAAATAGTATTAATGTCTCAAGGGATTAAAAAGAAGATAGAAATAAAACACATATCAGTAGCATATAAACAGAAAGTAAGTAGATGAAATGAATGTATTCTAAGTCCCTGTAATACCTTGAAAGAGAGTAAAGTTATGAATTACTTTTAGAATTTAAAAAAGTTATGTTGTAATGCACAGATAAATACTGAATAATTAGAAAGAGAGTACATTGATTCCAAACTAGTCAGGGGGGAGGAGAAATTGAATGAGAAAATATATATTCAATACAAAAGAAGAAAAAGAAGAAGAAATGGCAGAGCAAGCATAAAAAATGGAAAATATAGTATAAAATGGTAGATTTACCCTAATGGACCAGTAATTCCATTACATGTAAATGACTAGATGCTCCAGATAAAATACGAAGATTACCAGAGTGGATAAAAGACAAAAATCATTTATATGCTGTTTAAAAGCTCCACATCTAAAAATTAAGGATAAAGAAAGATTGGAAGCTAAAGATAGGAGAAATATAGACAAACACTAACCCAAAGAAACCTGGCATTCTTTTGTATTTTTTAGTAATGTGTGATACATTAACATCTGAGAAATTAGACATTAAAGCAAGAAGTATTAATAAAAATATTTCATAATAAAAGACTCATGATATAAGGTTTAATTTAACAAGAAAATTTAGCAATTTTAAGGTTTTATTTATCTGCTCATGTATTTCCCCCTCTGCCCAAAGGGAAATAGATAAATAAACATCATAGTGGGAGATTTTAACACACATATCTCAGTAATTGATGGAAAAGGTAGAAAAAATTTAGTGTAGCCAGAGAATATTTAAATAACACAACAATATATATATATATATATATATATATATAGACTCATGTTTTTTTTTTTTTTTTGAGACAGAGTCTCACTCTGTTGCCCTGGCTAGAGTGAGTGCCATGGCCTAGTTCACAGCAACCTTAAACTCCTAGCTCAAGCGATCCTACTGCCTCAGCCTCCCGAGTAGCTGGGACTACTGGCATGCGCCACTATGCTCGGCTAATTTTTTTATATATTTTTTAATTGTCCAGATAACTTCTTTCTATTTTTTTAGTAGAGACGGGGTCTTGCTCTTGCTCAGGCTAGTCTCTAGCTCAAACAATCCGCCCGCCTCGGCCTCCCAGAGTGCTAGGATTACAGGCGTAAGCCACCGCGCACGGCCGACTCATGTTCTTTGAAGAATATGTAGAATTCATATTCTTTTGAGGTTCACATGAGACATTTTTATAAAGTAACCAAATATTGTGCTATGAAACAAAAATTGGCAAATTTGAAGTACTGAAATCATATCAAGTATGTTCTTTGACCAACACTAGATAGACATCAATAACAAAAAGAAAACTAGAACATTCTCATATGCTTTGAAATTTAAAAATACACTTTGAGTAACTCAGATCAATGGAGAAATCATGATGAAAGTTAGGAAGTATTTTGAGCTGAATGATGATGAAAATATTACATATCAAAATGTATGGGATGCAGCCAAAGCAGAATTTAGAAGCAAATTTTTCCATGGTGAGCAGGTCTATGCCAACCTACCCCTAAAGGCTGAGCAAGGGAGCTGAGAGGCCGATGAAAGAGACTGGCAAATCCAGTTTTTCAGAAAGAAACATTTAAAAAGGACTTACAAACAGAAGCCATGTCCCTGGTGGCTTCAAGTTGATCATTGGTCATTACCTGCCAGACCCAGGGCTTATATTATACCATAGGGAAAGGCTGTGTGCTACAGAAGGAATTTGCCTAAGAGCAGGATTGGCAGTAAACAGCAGATAAAGTAGAAACCTTACAGGTGTTTCCAGAACTGGGCTTAATCAGAAGTAAACATGGTGGATTAGCATCCAAGATGGAGTTGCCTTAGCCTCCACAAAATGCATAGCTTTAAGTGGACACATCAGAAAAGAAGAAAGGCTGAAATTTGATGGAGGTGTCAGAAAAAGAAGAGCAAAATAAACTCAAAGTAGCAGGAATGAAATAATAGTAACAGCCAACATTAATAAAACACAAAACAAACAGAGAGAGAATTAACAAAGTCAAAAGTTTTTTTTTTTTTTTTAAGCCTAATAAAATTTAGAAACCTCTGGTGAAATCAAGAAGGTTTCAGTAGGGAGGAGGGGAGGAGAGATTGAGTTCAGATTACTAATATCAGGAATTAAAAATGTGATATCATCTTAAAGAGATACAAGTAGAAGTACCATTCGATCCAGCAATCCCATTATTGGGCATCTACCCAAAAGAGCAAATGATACTGTATAAGAAAGACACCTGTACCCGAATGTTTATAACAGCACAATTCACAATTGCAAAGATGTGGAAACAACCCAAGTGTCCATCAATACATGAGTGGATTAATAAAATGTGGTATATGTATACCATGGAGTATTATTCAGCTTTAAGAAACAATGGTGATATAGCACCTCTTGCATACTCCTGGATAGAGCTGGAACGCATTCT
>CAUYSK010076451.1:0-88183 GCA_963575035.1 Avahi laniger
TAGCACTCTGGGAGGCCGAGGTGGGCGGATCGTTCTGAGCTCAGGAGTTCGAGACCAGCCTGAGCAAGAGCGAGACCCCATCTCTACCAAAAAAATAGAAAGAAATTAATTGGACAGCTAAAAATATATATAGAAAAAAAAATTAGCCGGGCATGGTGGCACATGTTTGTAGTCCCAGCTACTTGGGAGGCTGAGACAGTAGGATTGCTTGAGTCCAGGAGTTTGAGGTTGCTGTGAGCTAGGCTGACGCCACGGCACTCGCTCCAGGCAAGAGAGTGAGACTCTGTCTCAAAAAAAAATAAAATAAAATAAATGGATATTATCTTCAGGAAAACAATAAAACTGGTTCTTTGTAGACACAATTTATAAATCTGAATATTGGACCAGGATAGGTCCTTCCCTTCATGTACTCAGATTAAAATCAGTTTTACTGCACAGAGATTTGTTTTCAGAGGAATTTCCCAGGAAGGCGTTTTTCCACATACCGAGCTGTGGGCCTGCAGTCACATTCAGAACTTGAGATTCTTTTTAAAACAGGAATAGAAGATTCAAACTTATGTTACTACCAGTGAATGATAACTTTCCTTTGAAAAGACTTTACACATTTGGGCTATTGTTACTATGCTACTTATAAACTGTGTGAGAAATTGAAGAATTTTTACCATATGGTTTTGTACCAAAGTACATCAGGCAGGAATTCGATTAACAGTAGCTAACCAAGGAGAGTCCCAAGTTCCAGGGTGTTATTTTCTTTTTTTTTTTTTATTTCAGCATAGTATGGGGGTACAGATGTTTAGGTTACGTATGTTGCCCTTGCCCCCCTCCCCCCTAAGTCCGAGTTTCAAATATGTCATCCTTCGGGTGGTGCGCATTGCACCAGGGTGTTATTTTCATGTGTTCAATGTGCCTCAGGATCCTTCTAGATTTCTGTTCCAGAGTAGTGACAAAGGAAGTTCTTTGCAAATTGTGACCATTTAAGGCAGAAAGAAAAGGGAGGGAGAAAGGGCAAATGCATGTACCAGCTGAATCAGCCTGACCGAACAGCTTCTGTTTACTTTTTTATTTTTATTTTTGGTAGAGATGGGGGTCTTGCTTATTGCCCAGGCTGGTCTCAAACTTCTGGCCTCAAGTGATCCTCCCACCTTAGCCTTCCAAAGTGTTGGGATTACAGGCATGAGCCACCACATCCAACCTTCTGCTTACATTTTATTGGTAGAATTTAGTCATAGGGTTACCCACTTACAAGGGAGGCTGGGAAATATAGCTTTTAGCTGATCATACAGCAACTCTCAATTATATTGGGTTCTATTAGTAACGAAGCAAGTAAATGAATGTCATGTAGACAACTAATCATCTCTGCTACAAATCTCAAAATAAAAAACAAAAGTCTGGCTTGAAGCTTTAAAATGAAACAATTAAAAGTCTAAGTGGACAAAAGAATAGTGTCTAAGAGGAAAGTTAGGCTTATTCTTTAACTGTGCTGTTCTGCGACAATCTCTTCCGTATTCGTTGGCTGAATTCATTTCAACTACCATGAGGTAGATAAATAAAACCTGGACCAACAGAGAGGAAAAAGAAGTTCTACTTTCAAATCCATCACTTTACTCCTTGTGTAAATTTATCTTTCTGAGTTTCATACTAGATTAATAATTTTCAAGTTTTTCTTAAAGCTGTGAAACACTTTGTTCAAACAGATGGTACCTGTGAAACACCC
The DNA here is from genome assembly GCA_963575035.1 of Avahi laniger. Taxonomy (NCBI): domain Eukaryota; kingdom Metazoa; phylum Chordata; class Mammalia; order Primates; family Indriidae; genus Avahi; species Avahi laniger. The sequence goes on from CAUYSK010076451.1 coordinate 1,715, forward strand.
AGCAGTACTCAGGTTGAAGTTATATGTGGTGGTGGTAGATCAGGAATCCCACTAGTCCTTCTCACAAAGCCTCCCCTGGAAGAGAGAGGTTCTGAGTCTCTTCCTGACTTTAGCATTCCATGTGTCATCATTAAGGCAGAGACCAAACCCTGCTTGCCCTAAGATGCCATGTAGTACCACTCGGAATACATCTAGGCACTGTTAAATGCACTCTTCAAGACACTATTCTATATTGCTTTCAACAAATGAATTACATTTCCTTTTTTTTTGCTATTAGTTATTTGCATCAGTTTCTGTTTTGTAAAACTTCTTACTACATTCTTTTCAAAGTGTGGAAATGATGTGTGGCTCCTGGGAAATTCTCAGAAGTTTACAATTTAAATTTTTGCATTTTCCTCCAAATTTGTTTGGCCTCCTACGTGGAGTTTTAGCTTTTTTTAAAAACCCATCTGCCCAATACTTAAATCACATTTACAACATCACACGTAGCCCATGGGGGAATAGTAATGTTTTTGCTTCAAAGGTCATCATAGCAGGAGGTCAGTGAAAAATCAAACATGACTTTAAAAACATAAGAGCAGAAAGACTCCCACAAAACTGGGCATGTGGATTGAGTGCTAGTTGGGTGGTCAACCCAACCCAGACACTCCAGCAATAGTCCAACCACATAACAGACCGGAAAACTCCAAAGTTGCTAACTAAGAAGCTAGTTTTATTTAATTTGTTTAAGAATTCTATTTCCAGTCACTGCTATCAAGAGGTAGAAAATGTGCTGATTTCTTGTGTTACTTCATATTGGCCTTTTATATAAGGTGATTTTATGAAGATATAAAATGCATTTACACTTAGGGGATTTATGAACATGAAGCAATATTTAAGAACTCAGCATTTTCTTAGTATATCAATTGAAATCACCAAAAATCATCTTTAATTTTTGCATAATACATATTTGGGATTTAAAATACAAATTTTAATTGGCTAGTGGTTCATATAGTTTCATTAGTTTAATTTTTAATATTCTGAATAGAATCTTAGACTTATAAAATATTATCACTTTAAATTTGCCTGCTAAATCAAGATTCAATGAAGGATTTTTTTGTTGGAAATCAAAGTTTTGAAGCTAATCATATTTAAACATATTTTAAACATATTGCAATTTATAAAGTGCATGAATTGCTGAACTTTTTACATCCATTCACGTAAACAAATGTTGCATAATGACAGTTGGGCTTTTGGTCATTAAATAAAAACTTCAATATACTTGTTTAGTTACTCTAGCCCATTGTTTGGAATATGTGACACTCACACCCATTTATTTATTTTGGTCATTCACTTTTAAGACAGAATTAGAGACAATACTTCTTTCACATGCAAAAGTTAGAATATGGGATAAAAAGTATCCTTTACTTTGTTTTTTTAAATTGAATTATAATTGAATATCTCAAGCTTAGATCTTTTCCCTTAATTCCAGACACATATTTAGTAACTCCTTGACATATGAGATGAAATATTACTGGAGAAACATGAGTAATCCAAAAATGCACTTATCAAAATAATTTTCCCATAAGAAAGCATAGCGAAGGACTTTATAACATAATTTTCAAAACTATATAGCTGCCTGTTAATTTTCTATATGTTGATAGACTGAACCAAAACACCAGTTACCATAGTCTCCCACCTCTGGATACCTCCAGCAGAGAGGATTAGCCCCCCACTCCTTCTGCCACTGCCTTCCTGTTGTGCCCTGTGGAGTTCTGTCCAAAAAACATAGCCCTAGGAAAGAATTCCATTCCTGAGGCTTCTTTGCTTTCTCCTACCAGATTTTTCATTAAGCAAGACAATTAGGACATAGTTGGTTTTTGTTTGTTTGTTTTTGGGTTTTTGTTTGTCTTTCTGTGATTCAAGGCTAAATCAAAATGATTAAAATTCCAAAAGCAAATTTTGCAATGTGGAAAATTCAAGTATGGCAAACTCCATCAGCCAGATTTATTACTTCAGAACTACAAAGTGGCAAGTCTAGCGTTAGCAGCAGCTTACTGTGCTGCTCTCTAGTTTGCTACTTCTGAAGACCATGCAATAGGGGTACACAATTATCTGTAAGTTTGACATGGAGTTCTCTGAAAGTAATGGATGTTGTTTGTACCTTACTATTTACAATGAATAGTCCAGTGCTCAACCCCCTGTGGAGCTCATGAAATATTTGTTGAATGGGTGAATGATCAGAAACTAGGATTCAGCCTCTCAGGTAGCTTGGAATAGGCTGTTCAGTAGGTTGTCTCTTGGGGTGTGTAGAGTCAGGATCACAAACTATATCCAGATGGACTATTCTTGTTGTGTAGGTGAACCTTAAAAACTGAGGAGACTGCATATGAACCAACTTAAATTGATCTCTGGCAGAATAGATCTTAATACTGTTCAGCCATGAATGGGAATAGTAGAGATGGGGCACCATTAATTACTATGATGAATGTTAAAAATAAAGTTATGATTATGGTGCTAAGGAGAAATTAATTTAAACATTTCCCATTCAATTATATTCAGGAATAATAAAAATTCTGAAAAATTCCTAAGTCTTTATTCTTTCAAAAAAGATCAAGTGAGAAAGTAATTTTTTGGGGAGAGGGAGTTGGTTAATGATTCTTTCTGAATGTTTATAACTTTATACATTTCTATAAATTGTGTGAATTTCCAGAAGGTGAAAAGCAGTCACTGTTATTGTTTATCTAATATTTTTATTACAGTTTCTCTAAACATGAGTATGCGTTTGGGGGAAGATAGAGAAACATGGAAACCATATGAAAAAACAAACGGAACCTAAAGTATAGGACAAAGTTTAGCTGAACATTGTGCCAGGCCACAGAGATTTCTTGTTTGATTTCTCAGTGGTGTTATAGCTAATTGTTTCTTCCAATGCCCAATTTCTTATAGGACCTGGGCACTCTGAACCTCTCAGGACTCCTCAGTTTCCATCACATAAACCCCGGGCCTGATTTGTAGCCAACGGTCCTCCAAACTGCCTTGTTTGTGTTTTCTCCAGAGTCAATTAGGACCTATAAACAGCTTTCCATTTGAATCCAGAAAAAAGCTCAGTTCATAGTTCATTAGGCCTCTAAAACCACCGTGCTGGCCCCTAATCATGGTCAGAAAATATTATCATAGAACCGAACCAAATTCAGCTTGGCTCAGTTATTTATTTGTTCATTGTCTGCAGTGTTCCATTCCCTATATCAGGTGCTCAACAGTGTGGTGGTAGAGATGAGCTCATAAGTAAATTATTTTAGACCGATGTCATATGTGCCCTTAAGGAAGTATGGCTAAAAATGGAATTTACATGAATAAAGATGTGACTTGTTCGGAAAACAGGGTGGGCAAGAAAGACCTTACAGAAGAGGTGAATATCTTAGCAGGGTCTCAGACAATGAACTAACTAGAGTTTTGCAGGCAGATGAGAGAGGAAAGGGAGAAAGGAAAGCATGGACAGAGGCATAGAGGTGGGAAGTGATGTGGTATAGTTTGAGGTGCTGGAGTATAAGGTTAACAAGAGGAGAGTGTTTAAAAGGGAGGATGGAGAAGTAGGCAGAGGGCAGATCATACAGATTATCTCAGATTAAGGTACTTGAATTTAACACTGAAGTTTACAAGAGGCCAGTAGAGCAGTCAATGCAAGTGTGTGCCATGGCCGCATTAGTTTTAGTTTAAAAATCAGAGATGGGCATGAGGGTTGTGAGTCTGGAGTCAGGAAGCATAGCTGGGCACAGTAGCAGTGCAGATGTGATCTAACACTGGGCTTCACTAGCCAGTGGCCAGCGTGGTTTGTGTGTTTGTCTTCTTCCTATGCTGCAAACTTCTGAATAACAATGGGGTGGTCTTTTTCATGCTAGTTTCCCCAGTGCCTACTATCATCCCTGGCATGCAGTGAATTAGGATAGCAGAAAAATACCTGTCTTAATTATTCTGTTGGACTATGATGAGAGTGTCTTACTGTATAGCTATTTAAAATTTTTTATGAAGATAATTTTTTGTGTGTGTTCAAATTGATGCAATAATTTAATTGTGAGTTGCAGTCAAGAAATTAAGAGGATGTTTTGTCTATAAAATAAGATTTATTGTTCATATTTATGTTTTCATATATATGATGAAATAGACAATTTACTCCAGTGTTGGCCTTCAATATAAAAATGAGCCAATATTTCTCTCTGAGGTTTTTCTTTCCTTGTAGTAGCAATAGATGTATACAAATTAATATATATTTCTCATTCTATTCCTGTTGTGTAAAATAGCATACACAATGGGTTTGTTTGAACAACTAGAACATAAACTCAAGCCCTTGCTATGGATTACATCTTTCTCCATCTCCAGCTGAAATCTTAGATGAGTTCAATAGCTTTTTCATTTCCTTTTGGACAATTAAAAAAGTACTCTAGTCACTTACTCTCAGAATCCCATTTCAGTAATTAACATGACTAGTCTTTGCAATAGTTTAGTGATCTCAGTTTCTTGTGAAGTTAAAAGCTCTCATTCTCCATCTTGGTTCTGCTGCAGATAAGGAAATGTCTTGCCACCCGCCTCACCACTGGCTTTGAGTTTTCCACCCTTCTTTGTCAAAGAAGGAGGAAGGAGAGGCAAGGGCAGGAATGCTGATGGTCTCCGTTGGCTGCTTGTATGTGTACAGCCGAATATACAGGGATCCCACACTCTTGTGGGTTCTGTGGAGGTTCCCTCACCAGAACAATCCAGTCTCCTCCCTTCTGCTTGACTGCTTAGCTGCTCCTCAGTTTCTACATCAGTGAGTACCCTATAGTTGCTAAGGTTCCCTCATCCCCAGAAAAAATTCCTTTTAAAAGAACCCCTTAGCCAGCTCCCATCTACGGGGCCCACATTTGGTCCATGGAAACATGAACCCCTGCCCCATGATCAGTGAGAGAGCAGCCTGCTCCAAGAACAGCTGTATTGCTTTGCACTGCCCGTAAGTAGGCAGCTCCAGCTAGAGAGTCTTTTGCTTGAAATTTCTCAAAGGTGGACTAAACACTTATCCCCTCTGTCCTCCAAACTTTGGAGCATAAACATCAAGCTCTCTGTGAGGTGTTCTTGAAGCCTCTCTCATGGATGAAGGAGATGGAAATTTGCGACAGCCTCTAACAACTATTTCCAAAGAAATTCTTATGTCTTTCAGTTTCCTCAATTTCACCTCTTCTAGACCCTTGAGTCACCAGTTTTAGTCCACCCCCTTCAGGTCTTGTTTAGGAGATCCAGGAGACTGCATTTTAGAATGTGGGAGAACTTTCCATCTATTGTTTTGTTCTAGAATTTTTGGGCGCCCCCCCAAACTTAGAAAGAATCTCTCCTTAATATTTTGTTACAGAGACAGGTATGGAATGTGTGTAAATCATGGCTATTAACCAGAATAAAACGAATTGGTTTATAGGGGATGTGGGGATATAAATGCTTAATCTTGATCAACAATAAGCACTACAGTATTGATATGGAATGATACTGAGCATCATTTTAAAAATGTAAAATCAAACAGAAATCAATTAATTCAATGAAAATTGCTTACCATCTCCTAAATGCTGGTGTTATCCCAGGTTCTTGATGTGCAAAAATTAAACATATGGTTCTTTTCCTTATGGAACCAGCCATCTAGTGAGAGGATCTTATGCTGAAATATGCTCAAAAGTGATCTCAATGCAATTTAGCATCTCAATAGAAGGACTTAAGAACACACGGAAGATGCAATACCTGAATTTAAGCAAGGCTTTGCAAAGGACATTTGAACTGGATCTTGAATCGAGATATGACTTCCCTAGGGAGGAAGGAGGAAAGGGCATTCCAGATGCTCAGTGGGTTGTGTAAGGGCAGGAGAGGAAACGTTGAGATGGTGTGGTGTGGGAACTGTGAAGAAGAAGGCGCAGCTGGTACACAAGGCTGGTGCGATTGTGAGATAATTTGGAAATTGCAAAGACTCTGTTTCGTGCCAAGGAGTTTAAACTTCTTCCTACAGACAATGGAAAGTTATAATTATTAATTATTTTTACTTTTCAAGTGTTTATGTAAAAATATTATGGTGTATGTCAATATGTATAAAGGTGATCGTGATCGTATCATATATGTTGTTTTTCCTTTTTGCTTTTTATTTGGCTCCTTCCTCCCACTCTTCTCTCTCTTTCCCATTTTCACCCCCTTCCTTTCCCACATCGTTCCCACCCCGACTCATGTTCACACTTGTTTTGTATCCTTTCTTTGTTTTCTCCTTGGCTATATAATCATATTCAAGTATACAGTATATGTATATATTCAGTATACATATACATAGGGTTTTTTTGGCCATTGTTTGCTTTACAAAAGAATACTTTGCATATTTTTCTGCATCTTGCTTTTTTTACTTGACTATTCTTAGAGAAAATGTCTCCAAGTCAACTGGGCTAGCTCGTTGGAGTTTTTTGAAGAGAGGACTGACATGATCAGAATTTTATATCTGAGATATAAAATTGGAGTGGACAAATGAATTTAAAAGGGGATAGAAGCTGAAGGAGCAGGCTAAATTGAGAGATTACTCACGTAAAAAATGATGGGGGCCGGCGCCAGTGCCGTCACAGTTTTGGCGAGGACATGTCCTTGGCACATACGAGCCTCAAATGAAACATGATTGACCATGTAACGCATCTCAATAAAATGCCAACGCCTACCATCATCTGATTCTAGAATTTTGACATTGGATGCTCCACATGTACTGCCTAGAGAAACACAGGTTCAAAATATTTACCACCAGCTTACCTGAAGTTTTTAGATACGATGCCTTATTCCTCCGTATAAATCCCTATTTCTCTGCTTCTCCTTTCATTCTACATATTTTCCTGCAAAATATCCCCAATATTGAACTTATTTTGTAACACAAATGACTAAATCCATTGATGGTTTAGTTTAGAATTCATGCCTACATTGTCTTTGAATAACAACATTTTCCATCTTCTAGTAACACTATAATCTTTCCTTAAGTTGCCCAGTATTGGATGTGATTACATTGCTTTTTACCCATATTACAATTAATGCAATCATGTAACACATTACTAACGCCAACCAGTGGTCTTAGCATCTCGTAGTATAAATTTTCACAAGTTTTCTATATTTGTAAATGTCTTTTCAACATCCAAACTGGGTAAATATTTCATTGGAACACCAAGTATATTATCATCAGTCCTGTTAAGCAATTCTAGTTGTTCTGCAAATAAAACCCTGTTTGGCATAATCATGACAAAGATAACCTCTTTGCTGTTAATCTCTCAGTCTGGATGACCTCTTCCAACCTTTTGCACCCCAGGAGACATTTTCAGCCTCAGTCTAGACAGTAATTTGTTACTAATCTTAAAGCGCCTAGGATTCTAAGAATTTAATTGCTTTTAAAAAGTTAAAATGTAAATATTTCAGCTATTCTGTGTATAATATTCTATGCATATTCTATATTCTATTATACATAGAATAATAAAACATTTATTATCAGAACTATCAATTGTTAAAATTTTGTCATATTTATTTCCCATTAACCACCAGAGCCAGTCTCATTCTACTCTTCCTATCCCTACAGATTCTCTCTTATGAATTTGGTGTTCACCTTTCTGTTCGTGTTTATTTTTTATACATATATATAGCAAATAATATGTAGCTTTTTGTTTTAAAATGTTTATATTAGTTGCATCACTACATTTATCATTTTCACCTTCCTTTTTCACTCAATATTATTTTTTGAAACTGACCACATATAACTAAATGTATTTCAGTATTTCAGGACCAACAGTATTTCAGGAACTATGTTTGTGTCTCCGTGGGCACAGGTCCAAAAGTTGTCCTCCACAAGTGTTATGGGCTGAATGTGTGTCTCACCCCAAATTCACCTTTGAAGCCCAAACCCTCAATGCGATGGTATTAGGAGGTGGGGCCTTTGGGAAGTAATTAGGTTTAGATTAGGTCATGAGAGTGGGACCCTGATGATGGGATTAGTGGGTGCCCTTTAAGAAGAGGAAGAGACTGAGAGCACTGCAGTGGGAGTACTCCTTCCCCTGCACAGTGAGGTGACAGCCATCTGCAAGCTAGAAGAGGGTTCTCACCAAGAACCAAATCTTCCAGCACCTTGATCTTGGAATTCAGCCTCCAGAACTGTAAGAAATAAATGTCTGTTGTTGAACCCACTCAGTCCGTGGTATTTTGTTACAGAAATTCAAGCCCAGACAACCAGGAAGTGGAGCTGTCAGATCTTAGCGTATGTCCATTTTCCATTTGAAATTTAACTATATGCTATGTCAAATTACTCCTCAAAGTGGCTGTACCAATTTACACTCTTGCTTTTTAGGATATCTATTATTTGATAATGTTTTTCATTAACGAGATGGATAAAATGGTATCTCATTATTTAGATTTGTGTTTTTCTGATTACTGATGAATATATGTATATGGATTTATGTATCTCTATCTAACTATATTTAAAGTTCCAGTAGAAACTTTGATCTGAATTAATGCTCTATGATGAAGCGAGAATTGGAACCTACCAGAGAATGAATCCACAAAGTTGGTATTCCACCATTTATCCCCTAAATATTTCAGTTTTTCAATTTGCTAGATAGCATAAATATTATGAAGTCAAACTATGAAGTCAAACTTTATGGTCAGGATTTATTATAACAGTAATATTTCAGAGCTCAACTTGGGGGAGAGACCCTGTATTTAAGGCAGAAGACTATTTGATAATGAAATAACAAAACTATCATCAATTTTAAAGGCAAAAGAAGAGATTAATTTCTTTTTCTTTTGAGTAATTTGTTTGAATTTATATATTAAGTTCTTTGATACCATCCAAATTTGAATAACTCCTTGTTTGGTTATATAGGAGAAACAAGAATGCAAAATACTGGTCTCAAGCGGTAACTAAGCACATCTGCATGAAATCTTTGCTTTCCTTCTTACCACACAACTGACTGGAACACAGACCACAAACAAATGACCATTTTAAAAATAGTAAGTCTCCCATTGAATCAGTTCACATTCTAGGTAGAGTGCTATGGATGAAAGGAAATAGGGAATGATTTGAAATGGCATTTGACTGCCTTTTAAATGATAATTAATTTTTCTCTTAAATGAAACTTTTGTTTTAAGAGAAAAAAATTTTTTGCTCCTATGAAATAAAAAGAGGCTGGGGAGAATATAGGAAGTGCAGGGTGGTCCATATAAAATAATGGATCCCTATAACTTCAAAGGGGACCCATTTTTCATAGGACCTGAAAAATTGTTACTGATTTCCAAATTGGAGTATTTCTCCCATAATGGAAAACTAAACCTTGGTGGTAAGACTGCTGATTTTTGATTGATTTTGATTTTGGAATTTAGGGAAGGATCATGAATGGGAAAGAAAGAAAGGAAAACGAAGGAAGGAACCCTGTGATTTTGGCACTGGAATGACCTTGGTTAGCCTGGTCCTACCATGAATTTTTTTTGAGTAAGTCACTTAAACAGATTGAGTTTTATTTCCTTCACATGAAAAGGAGAGATAACAATACATATCTTAAAGAGTTTGTATGAAAATGAAATGAGGGACTCTATAAATTGAATAACTTATGGCTGCCACATGTAGTAGCTCATTCCCTTCCAAATATCTCATCTTTAGGAGTTTAAATATATATTTTTCTATAACTATAGAACTAAAGTGAAATATTTTCCATTGTATAAATTATTTCGTATGAATTCTGATACCATATCTAACTGGCCCAAAACACTAATGTTCAATTAAGGTGTTAATAAAATTTCCTTGAAAATATATTATATTTTATATAGTTTAGACTTGACAGCATTTCTTCAGGTATGGTCCCCAAAATGTTAGTCTCATGAAGTCTTTCTTATAAAGAAGTTTTCCCTAAGCTCATAAATTTGGGTAATGCTGCACTCTATACTATTACCTCTTTGAAAAGTCCTACAGTCAAGAAAGCTGTTGAAATTTATGTAAGCCTGCATTTTCCTACTTTATTTGGCTATGGATATTCTTTTTAGGTGACTTCTATTTGTAGTCCATGGAGTATATTTTGTGAAATGTTCATATAATTGATCTGATTTGCTCCACCAATCTTCCCTGCAAATATAGTCACACTTTTGATTTTTTTATAAAAGTGAATACTTGATTTGCCATTATCAGCAGGAACTCTCTCATGTTTGGCAACCATCTCCATCACTTCCACTCTGTCTCCATTGTGTTGAGTTGCCTAAGAGCTCTGATATGTACTCAATCCAAAAGGAGGTTTTCCTGTTTCCAAATACAAAGCAGAGAGTGAACTGAAAGCCATATTTCCCTCTGCTGAAGGCTATTGTTGTATAGTCCAACAGAGGCTAGTCCAGATGCCTTTCTTTGCTTGCCATGATATTGATCATGGTGCCCCACACTGGGGCACTAATGTTAGAGTGCCACTCCATCGTCCTTGCTCATTCTCTCACTGCTCCCCAAAGCACAACACAGTTCTAAGGGTTTGGCTCCAGAGTCAACCTTGCATGCTAACCATGTAGGCTCCCGTGTTGAGTCTGGGCCGCCAGCTCCGACTCCTCTTGCCCTCCTAGTGAGTTCCCCCTTGGGGCCTTGCTGTTCTTTTGGACCAGAAGACTATGTACAGAGTCAGCTTAGTCTATTTGAATAGTTTCTCTAACATCAAATCTTGGGGAATAGAGAATGGAGTCTTTGTAGCTTTCCTCACTGAAGGCCCGTGGTCTCCTGACTCAAATTGGTTGAAACCCCTCCCTAGAGCTCTGAATGCTAAAGGAATGTTAGTGAGAAGAAGACTCATTAAGTCAGAGCTACAACCTAGTATAATTCTCCTTGGGACCATGGCTTATTCTTACCCTCTATTTTCATAATTAAGAGAGGTCATTCAGCTGATTCAATAGATATTTACTAAGTGTCAACTGCATACCAGCAACTGTCCCAGGACTGGTATATAGCAATGAACACAACAGATAATGTTTCTGCTTTCTTGAAGCTTATGTTCTAAGGTAGGGAAGAAGACAGCAAACAGTATTCATCAGTTAGCGATAAATGCTCTGAAGGAATGATAATGTGATATAGAGTAATGGGGGACATTATATAGAATGGCCAGTGAAGGCTTCTCAGCTGGAGGCTCATTTGAGCACAGAACTTGAGGAAATGAGGGAGTAAGGCATGTAAACATTTTTAGGGACCCCCTTCTAGGCAGGGGAAAATATGATTGCAAAGAGGCAGGAGGGTTCTTGGAATATTTGGAGAATATCCCGGAGTCCAGTGTAACTCAACCAGAGTCTGTAGACGAATACTAGGAGATGAAATCAGAGAATTTGTGGGGTGGGTCATAGGAGATAGTTTGGGGTCTTATGTCCTGTGGTAAGACTTTGGGTCTCATTCTGAGTGATGTGGGAAACTAACGATGTCTCCTCACAAAGTCAACCAAGTTTTTACATGATTTTATTTTTGTTTTATAAGGATTACTGGATACTGTGTAGAGAATAGACTGTAAGAGGGGCATGGTTAGAAACAGGAAGACTAGTTTAGGAGCCGATTGCAGTAATAGGTTACAGATGATAATGCTTTCTTTCTTTCTCTTACATATGAATCATTTTTATTTTTTTAAATTTTTTATTTTCTTTTTAGAGACAAGGGTCTTGCTATGATGCCCAGTCTGGACTCAAACTCCTAGCCTCAAGTAATCCTTGTGCCTCAGCCTCCCAAGTGGCTGGGACTACAGGCACACACCACTGTGCCTGGCTGATAATGCTTTCAATTAGGGTGTTAGCAGTGTTAAGAAGTAGTTGGTTAGGAATATATGTTTGAAGATAGAGCTATGGGATTTAATGATGAATTAAATGTGAGTTGTGAGAGTCTCTTAGATCATTTGTGCTGCTATAACAAAATACCTGAGACTGGGTAATTTATAAACAACAGAAATCTATTTCTTACAGTTGTGGAGGCAGGAAAGTCCAAGATCAAGGTGCCAGAATTCAGATCTGGTGAGAACTTACTTGCTGCATCCTCAAATGGCAGAAAAAGTGAACTGTGTGTTTTCATATGCAGAAGACAGAAGGGCAAAAAGGAGCCTAGTTAGTTCCCCCCAGCCCTTTTATAAAGTCACCAATCCCAATCATGAGGGTGGAGCCTCCTAAAGATCTCACCTCTTAATACTCTTTCATTGGGGTTTACGTTTCAACATGAATTTCGAAAGGGACACAAACATTCAAACCACAGCTGAGAGAAAGAGAGGAGCTTATGATGACACTAAGTTTTGTGGCATAAACAACTGAAATCATGGAGATGCCATTTATTCAAACAAAGGTTGGAGGAAGTACAGAATTTGGGGATGAAATAGAAATCGAGAGTTTGGATTTGTGCATTTTAAGTTTGAGATGCTTTTCAGATACCCAAGTGAACATGTTAAGTAAGCATTGGATGGATGAGTCTGGAGTTGAGGAGAGAGATTAGTGATAATGATTAAAATTTGAGCCATTAGCATATAAATGATATTTAAAGCCATGGCATTGGATGAAATTACCTAGATGGTGAGTGTCAATAGGGAATCAAAGCAAAGAACATTGAAGACTAAGCCCTGGGACATTCCAATGCTTCGACTTTGAAGAAGAGTAGGTGCCAGTGGGAAAGGAGGAGAATGAGGGCAAACGGTAGCCCAAGAGTCAAATAAAGAATGTATTTCAAAACCACATTGACCGTTGGCTTTGACAACATGGAGATCAGTAATCACACTAACAAGAACAATTATAGTTTTAGATGTGTGTGTAAGTAATAATGGAAAGGGAGGAAGTGGATTCAGAAAGTAGAGACAACTCCTTTAAGGAAGCAGACAAATGAGGACATAGTTGGAAGTAGCTATGGGGTCAAGGTACTTTTTTTTTTATCAAGTTGTTAGATATTAATGCATTATTGTATGGGGATGGGAAAGGTTTAGTAGCTAGTGTAATAAATTGATGATGAAGGAAGCAATGGAAAACTATACCTTAAATAGGGAATCTCACCTTAAAAAGGTGAGAAAGGATGATACAATGCAAAAATGGCTGGGTTGCATTAGAAGGAAGTTCATATTCCCATCTAGGGTATGAACAGAAGTCAGAGTATGAGAAGGTAGAGTGATGTATTTGTTTGAAGGAAACATTCATTCATTCATTTATCTAACAAGTATTTATTAAGTGCATAGGTCCTAGGCACTTTTTTTAGGTATTGGGGATATATTAGGGACCATAATAGTTACAAATTCCTGTGTTTTATTTCTAGTGGGGGATGACAGAGAATGACAGAAGTAAATGCATAAATTATATAATATGGTATATTGTGATGTGGATAAGTTCTAACTTTAAAAACTTTGAATGTGTGAATAAATTAATTTGTAGGCATATATTTTGCTATGACTATTATCATAATCTAATTTTTAAGATAATCAGGTTAATTACGGTAAGCACATGGTAACTAAAGCAGTGCCCAATCAATATGCAATCCATGAATGACTTAAATTTACAGATGACCTCCTTCATCCTGTATTTCCTGGTATCACAGGACACTACTGGAATCTCAAAGAGAAGCAGAACCTCATCATATTTTTTCTAGTCCAGAAGTGAAATGAAGGAAGAATCTGTGAAAAGTAGAAGCAGTTTTAGGAGAACCAGTGACAGACTTCAAAATAACAGATGTGAGATGTATTTAACTAGTCGTTTGACGTTTTTTAAAAATCTCTTTACTTTTTAACTTGCCTGGATCAAATAAAGATTTGTTTGGGTTAAAAATGAAAATAACTCACGTATCCATTAGTGAGGTCAGAACACCCAGAGAAACCTAGGCAAATCGAGAAACCTGCATCTGGGAGAGAAATAGCCTTAAGGCAGGAACCAGAAATTTTGGAATCTGTACCCAATTCTGCTATTGTCTATGTCTGTGATTTTTGTACAAGTATCTTAAATTCATTGAGACTTAATTTCCCTATGTTCAGAATATGAGTGAAAGTATCTGCTTTGTCTACTTCAAAAGGCTATTATTAATGACATCTATTATCTAGCAAAATCAGTATATTATGCACATTTTAAAATAATGAGGAAATTTAGTCACACATCAAAAAACTTGTGTTGAATTCGGGCTTCTCTAATTGTAAAACCTAAGCTATTGACATGTTTTGCTATGTCCAACAAGCAAAGACACTCAGCTGGGATCAAGAGGAGAGGAAAATACCTGGTAAATAGCTCTCATTCTAGTGTCAGCTTTAGTGTTCACTGTTGGTTGGTTTCAGAGGAGGGGTGAAAAAAATCTCTTCAAACAATCCACTCATGTGGCCAATGTTTCATTCTTCTCTGGAAACTGCCTTGCTTTGAATTGCTTCATTCACCTGCTTTGCAGGCCACATATAGCAGGGGACAAACATCCAGTGGTTGATTACCAGTTTCCTGTAAGCTAAATGGAAAAGCTGAGTAATAAATATTTTGTTTTGTCTTTTTATGTTATGCAAACATCTATGAGTTACACAGGATGTAAGTGAGGGCACACCAATGCACTTAAAGTTTGCAAATAGGCATTTACAAATTAGCTTGCTGCCAAAGTGGCTTGTATTTGTAACACATCTAATGCTCTTTCTGCTAGGCAGCAATGTTATGGATGAATTTGAAAGACAGAAGTAGTATTTTTATGCTAATAATCCATAAAATGTCTCTGCTAAATAAGCAATCCTTCCATAGCAAGGTTTATTTGCAGTGATATAATTTAGAAGCATCCCCGATGACAACCTTTTGAGCCGTATTAGTTAAATGATAGAACATCTACAGTGTTAAATCTACAGCAATATATTATAATGGGGAAAAAATGCCTGAGCAGCAGGGAGCCTTTAATACAGAACTCCATAGGCCACTTAAATAGTGTAATCTGGCTTTCAAGTGGAGCATTTTAAAGAATCTCTATGAACCTTGCTTTGGGGTTTCAGAGAATTGGAATGATATTGAGGACAAAGCTCTGTTCTGGATCTACCTGTCACTGAAACGCTCATGCTGCTCTTCTACAAAGCCAGGTGGGATCATTTTTCCAGGAAACATCAATTACTTCTGCTTTTGCTCAGAAATGGCACAGTTATTTTTAGATATATTTTCCACTGGTCTACAAAGTATTACAATTGCCATAACATATTGGGTAGTATCATAATGGTATAAGGATCCCTGAGCAAAATACGCCTCCCTGTGATACTGCCATATGCATCTTTGAAAAACTGCAGGATTATGTATCTTATAACTCCTTGTACAACTAGCAAGGTGTCAATATGGATGGCAAAGGAATGAATTAGAATTTTATAGATTTCCAACACAATTAAATTCACAGTTATTTCTTCTCTGAGGCTCAGCTTGTGGAGTTTGCAGTTTGAAATAGCCTTATCTGAATAAAATGAAGCAGGTTCTTCAAGGAGCTAATCAAATCCCAGATAGCAAGTAAACCACCTTTGGAAGTTGCATTAACACAGCAGTACCTTAATAAATTATACTCTGCTGATTCGACTTCCACTGGTACTTAATTTATGACTGGAGATGACTCTGGTGTATAAAGAATGTAGCTTATCACAATCTAGTTACTTGTTCTTAAATAATGCACATATGCAGTCAAGAAGTTTGAAATAATTATTTTGTAAAAACATGTAAATAAATAGAGTCTTGTGACGGTAAACTTCTTGATCGAAGAATTAATACCCAGAATCCTGAAATCTTTTTGGAGTCTCTTCAATTTATCTTCCATGTTAATATCTATGATATGCAGAAAATGAATTGTTGTGTCAGTATAGTCTCTTAAGGAAAAATTTCTCCAATTGCTCTTTCAGCTGTCTTCAATCTACTGGGTACATTTTCAAACCAGCTGCTCTAAAAAGAAAGTCAAACGCTTTAGTATTTTGTTCAAAAGCTATATTGTAAATTGCAGTCTTCGAAACACTCATTTATCCATCCATCTATTCATCAGTTTATTATTTTATTCATTCAATCAATAAAGAACTCTCACTTTAATAGTTTTTGTAGTTTTCTGGACCTTAAAAAGTTCAAACCAAAAGAGACACAGACCACAAAAATTATAGCAGAAGTATTTGCTGATAATAACTTGCCTCAGATAGCTAAACTGGGTTGGCCATCTCTGTTGCTCAGTGTATAGCTGTGGTGGATGCTGAATTACTGTTCTACCCTGAATATTGTCATCAGCAAGCTCATGTAGGGACTCTGCATTCGTATTGTGGCTGGACACATTGTACCTAAACTTTCAATAAACAAAAGATTTTGGTTCCCAATCCTGTCAGTGTTTTAGCTGTTAAACACATATCATCTCTTTCATAAAATAGTAGAATTTATGTTCAGAATTCTGCACCAACAAACAAGGATGAAGTCTTCAAGCAAACCGAAAATAGTACACACTTTGGTAGGGACGTGGTGACTTTTAACTCACTTTTTATTGATATTTTTGGTAGAACCTTCTAACCTCTATCCCTAACTCACTCTGTCCCTTTGATGTTTCCATTTTTGATATGAAAATTCATTGTGATAAATGCAAAATTAATCCTAATTCTCCAAATTAAATTGTGAAATGTATTTAATTATATGTATAGATGGAATTTACTAAATCAATTCACTTATGTACTTCAATTCACTGAATGGGAGATTTTAAAGTCGTAGTTTTACTGAAGTGCATCAGGATACATGAGTTCAAGATTCTAAAGATGGTACCAGGAGAAAGCAAATGTTGATATCAATTGCTCTTTAATTTCAGGAGACAGTTTTCCTTTCAGCTAATGTGAGACAACTCATGTTCACTAATGGATCTGGCTTAGACCCTTCAGAGATGTTTATTATTGTCTGGACTTGGGAAATGATTGGAGATATTTTATTTCAGAGCCAGCTGCAGAGTAACATCCGATCATTTGATGTGGTCCTCTCAGGCAAAGGACACACAAAGTGAAAAATAAAGATGATTTTATCTCATATACTCATGTGATGCATGAACTTCAACTTGTAATGTATTTTATTCCTCATGCTGTCATACTGAATTGTATTCCTTCAGCAAGTCTTGTACACTTTACAATAGCTTTTAATTTCAGGGACCTGAGGGGGACAAATTCTTTAATTTGAATATTGGTTGAAAAGACACTGAACAAGACTTATGGAAGTGTTTTGGATATTTTATATGTTTTTAATTAAGGGCAATTACACAGAGATGTAGATGTTATAAAGCAGCTGGTGTAATGTAGAATAGTGGCATTCTGTGTTCAGTGTGGAACTTTATGTGTTAGTTTGTGGCAAAACTCCAGGGCATCCACCAAAGATGTTTAACGATTCACTGCTCCTGGAGGCCAAATAATTTTCCAGAGGATTAATACCTCAAACATCTTAAATTGAGGACATGAACTATTTAGAGATGCAGATCTTATTTCTTTTAGCTGTTGACTTACAAAGGAATGTTCTTTCTGGATTTGGATAATTCTTCAACAACAAAAAGACTTACATGTATGGAAGGCTTAAGACTTACATATAATATTTAAGGAGTTGGACATTTAGAATCATGATTATTTGCATTTTGCTTTTATGAAAGCTTAACCCCTAAATTATTATTCTTCAGAGAGAAGAACTTTGGGATTTATGATTTTTTTTCTCTTTTCTCTGAAAACTGGAACACACTCTTGTTTTTAGCATGTAGCATCCAAGGTAATGAGAAACATACCAGTACATTAAAGCAAATGCGTGTCAAATCCCCAGGGAAAACAGATGTCATGCATGCAGTATTTCCTCTAGACATCTGAAATCCAGCATCATTGTTTTTTCAATCTGTTTTCTAAGCAAATGAAACAATGGGGAGTATACATAAATCTTTCTGTATTAGAATTTAAGAAATATTTCAACTGAAGAAGTTTAAAGTTTACATTTGGTAAATCAAGATATAAAGAGCTTAGAGTTAGGAAAACAAGAATTGGAAATGTGTATATTCCTGCTGGTTATTCCACAACTCTACATTTTTCCCACTAATTTTCACAGTCTGTGATAATGTAGAAGCCTCAAACTCTCTAAATAAGGTTCATCATCTTATGAACGTTTTTAAGCAATACACTGAATGTGAAAGATCATAAACTTAATGTAGTTTTCCCAGTTTTAAGTATGATTTATTCTCATATTTTAAGAAGACGTGGCAATCAGCAATAAATTTGGACCATTGAAAATTTCAAACTCTAGAAAACTATTCATACTGTATTTATAAAAGCATGTTAGTGTGTGTTTGTATGCATGTGTGTACATGTATGAGGAGAACTTAGCATTTGTTGAATAGAAAAAAATTATAAATAACACAGGAAGATAGAGTCACACTTTCTCTAGCCTCATCTAACTTTAGATATTGAAAATCTTTGACTTGTAGACTCATTTTTGTCTAGTTTTGAACCAGTGATAACCAAGACTGAAAGAGAAATAGGAGTTACACTCCCACCAGTGCAGGGACGTGGCACTAGTCTTATTGTCCTGAGCCTGCTGTCTCATGCTTGGACTTGTTTGGACCTGAACAGTCCAAAGCTGTAGCCACATCTCTTGATCTGGTTATGCCCTTTCATGACGGTGCTTGCTTTCCTGAGTGTCATCCAGTTCTGTTTGCTGGAACTTAGATCCTGCCACAAACTCAAGGCCACTTGGCTGTATGCTTACCTCTAAGCATAAGCTATCCCATGCTTCCCAGCTGCGTGACCTCCTGTGTATGAATACCAGTCAGTATTACATCTAAGATTATGATGCTCTCTTAGACACAACATGTTGGTTCCTTGAGAGCTGGATTTACAGCTAAGTTAATTTTCTTAGCCTTGGCTTAATCAATTCCAGTTGACTTCTCTTTCCATGTCTGCCCACCAATGAGATTCTAGCGTGCCTGATGACAAGGCTACACAGGTGTACCAAAACCCACGTTAAATAGAAAGGCTTACAAACATTTTGGCTTCCAAAGCAAAATTATTACTAGGGTAATTTAAATCATTATTCTTTTATCAAGCCATCATTCTCTATGTAAAATTTAGTTGAGATGTACCTCTTAGAAGCCATTTTCTAGTGATTGTTTGCCCTCCACTATTTGGGCACTGACAAGATCAGATTATGGGCAAGGAGCAGGTGTTTTTCCACTGGCAGGAAAAAAGCAAATAATAAGTATTTCCTGATGCTACATCCCTAATTAAAACAGCAGAAATGTTAGCAACTTTTTGCTGTTTTTCTTTCTTAAGGTAAGTCAGGTGTTATCTAAACTAAAATGTCTAAACCTGCATGTCTTCTACGTGTCTCTTATCTGGCCAAAGACCAATTAAATAGCTAATTATTTTCATTATTAACCTGCTTACGCTATAGCAGTATCACTTATAATTTAAGGTGCTAATAATATTTAGTACTTATAAATGGTCCATTTTTGTTTTGGACATATATGAAAGAATGAATCATCTGAATGCTATAAAATTATTTCTCTTTAATATAAGTTGTTAGTAATCAGCACATTTATTTAAGTGGAGACACATCCCTTTCATTGTAGGCATTTATGATATTTTATATTATATGTAAAAGTGAAAACCCAGCAAAAATGAAAAAGCATATCTTATAATGTTATAATTGAAAGATACTTCCTGAAATCTATTTATATTGGTCCTTTACAAAAAATAAACATGGCAAATACTAATTTGAGGAATAATATTTGTATTTCAGTGAAACTCTAATCACTTTTTAATGAAAATAAAACTATGAGATAATCCTTTTAATTGAGGGTCATGTATTTGACATCTCTGGCGAAGTCTATTGGACAATGCTTTCTTAGATTGAGCCTGCAAATATGCTATCCAATAAGCATCAAAAATCTGTAGTTTTAATTTTTTTTCCTGCAGGGATCTTAGAAATGTGTCACTAATCTTGGAGAGTAGGAGTATATGCTCTTTTTAAGTGGACAAAATTGGCTCAGGTAAAATATGCACCCAAAGAGCAATCCCCTATAATTCAAGTGTTGACCTTCAGTTAAAAAGTCTCATGGCATTTAAGTTTTCTACTCATTATAAGAGTTCATGTTGAAATTTTGTCATGACCTTGGGTATATTCTCCCTGTGACTGACTCTGATGTTGGAGATATGACTTCTTGTGAAGAGATGCAATTTATGGAGTCTCCCAGTATTCTGATTGTTTTCAATTATTACTGATCATTCATGAGTTTCATGTTTCTTTATCTTCTCTTTAAACCCTGTTACTTTCCATATGGATATGTTGCAAACGTAGGGTAGAGAATATAATGTGATTTGGCATTGTGTGTGCTTCTCTGTGCTGATGGTGTGCGTGGTTTTCATGTTTTATAAGAGGGGAATCAGAGACAGCATCTTTATTTTATCAAAGCAGCAGACTTCTTCCTTTCTCTGACGTGTCCATCCCTCCTCACTTGCTATTCTTAGGCGCCAAAAATTGATTGAGCTTAAGCAAAGTGGGAAGGAAGATGGGAAGGGTGCCTTCTCATTACCCAGTCATTTCTTTCTTGTGTGTTATCTCTGGTTCTACTCAGCTTTCCATAATTCTTTATATAGAAGTAATATTCAGTTTTATTTTATTATTTTATTTTATTTTTACTGTCAACATTGCTTGTCTTAATTCTTCCCTGAAGGACACAGTAGACACACAGGACAATGGAACTTCCCTTAATTTTCTCTGATGTTGCTGGGTTTGTACACAGAGACCCTGGAATATGGCTTAGCTTGACAAACTGAGGAGAGCTTTTTTATTTTATTTTTTTTTGAGACAGGATCTCTCTCTGTTGTCTGAGCTATAGTGCAGTGGCGTTATCATAGCACACTGCAACCTCAAACTCCTGGGCTCAAGTGATCTTTCCACCTCAGCCTCCTTTTAGCTGAGACTGCAGGGGCATACCAGCATGCCCAGCTAATTTTTTTACTTTTTGAACGTCTCACTATGTTGCTCAGGCTGGTCTCAAATTCCTGACCTCAAGCAAATCTCCAGCCATGGCCTCCAAAGGGCAAGGATTACAGGCATGAGCCACCATGCTTTTTAAGAGGTTTTTGTATAGCAAGGGGCAGTGCCGATTTTTGTGTTTGTTTGGGATTGGTGTAGGGGAGGATATGAGTGTTTAATATGAGAGGAAGTGAGTAAAAGAAAGAGTTTTTTATATGTAAGTGGTTAGAATGCTATCATGCTAGCCTTCTTTACATGGCTTTAACTGAATCTGCCAGTCAGCAAGCATATCAAGGAAAACAGTGTAACAATTTAATCTGCAGAATTATATATATTTTTGTCATTGCTTTTAGAGTGAGTAAGCTACACTATGGCCCAGAGGCAAGAACATATTCTGCTGTGGAGTGGAGACACCCTCATGGTCTCTTAAGTCAGGATGTGACCACATGAAGCCAGTGAACTGGCAATATAATTTGGTTGCCTTTCTTTGTCATTTGTTATATAAACATAGTGTGAAAAGCATCCTGGGTAATTGTGGGTCTTAGCTATATATATTTTTAGTATATTTAGTGAGTATATTGATATTTCAATTCATGTTCCAAACAGACTCATCCTCAAATGTATTGTCCTCTAAAATGAGGCAAAAGAGTACCCCAATATCAAGTTGCAGAGCATATATTCCTCTCATACTTATTCAATTAGATTTTCGTTGGGAATCATTTAAGGCAAGAGCAAAATTAAGCAGAATATGACAAAACATTGCACACAGAACAAGTTTTTGGAGTTTTATGATGACTTCAAAAGCCAGAAATCTCGAAAGTTTGATTTTTAATTTATTGCACATATCATCACTTTGATTTAATGTGCTAATGCTTTGTATTACTTTCATTGAATAGTAGATTTTATGATATAATTTAATAAATACATCTATTACAAATTCTCATTCTCAATACAGAATTAAGTCTTTTTCATAAGTGTAGTTGTATACTTGTAGAAGCATCTCATGATTCACCCATTATTTAGGAAAGATTTTGTTTTCGGACTACTGGCTGCTTACAAGAACTATCCAGTCTTGTTGATATCCTAGCAAAACACACCCTGTTGGGTCTTATTGCTTAAATATTCCCACTTCTAAAATTGCCACTACACCATTGGGGGTGAATGAATACACGATTACAATTTCAATTTGACAGTTTTAAAGGAAATGGCATAGGGATTTAATTAGACCCTCTCCATGTGCTTCATTGATTCTTAGATGGGTTTTTATTCTAGCAAAAGCAGATGTGGATTCTAATGTAGAAGTTAGATCTTCTTGTACCTCGGCTGGGTTATTCAAACCAGTAAAACAGCCAATGATTAGTTGCCTGAATATGCAAAACCCCAAAGCAAACTGATTCAGAAATACTGAGAAGTAGTTCCACTTTTCATCTCCTTTCCTTTATAAAATAAGAGGATTGAAGCCATCAAGAAAATAATGATTTTTTTGTGGCTCTTAGTCTTTATGTTGTTTATTGAAAAGTGAAATTAGGTTAAAGTGATATATTTTTATTTGGGGCAGTAGCAGAAACTCCCCAGATTTATTAGGAAAGAAATATTGTAGTTATTTCTTTTTCAAGCTAAACAAACTGCCCAACTTAGAAGGATATGAAAGCCATTGTTAAAATAAATTATTAGAGATTTAAGATGAAAATTTATTATAACTAGACAGTTGCCCACATTACATTTCTCAACATACATCCTGTGGAGTCTATGATAGCTATAACCCTTTGAAGATTTTCTTTGAAATATATTTATTATGAAAATGCAGATAATATGCATCCTCAGTTTAGAATTCTAGAAATCCCAGTATTTCTCCCCAAAAATAAGCGCTTAAATTTTCTAAGAATTTAGTTTGGATACAAATTAGTAGTAGTAACAAGAAATAATTGAAGTTGACCACAGATGAGATGGCATGCCACCACCAGTTGTCTCACTAGCTGCAGAGTAGAATGTGCCATCATAGACTCCGTAGAATGTACATTGAGAAATGTGATGTGGGTAACTGTCTAGTTTCTTTATGTTATGAGGTACTTCACACTAGGACCTGTGTAAAAGCACAGCTATTACTCCTTTGTGTGGTGTTGAACCCATTTTCACCAAGCCTTCCAATCCTCATCCTTCCAGTACCCGGCCTTAGGCTTGATTTCCTCATGTGGACCCCAGTAGCATTTTGGCTGCCTTTTGGAACCATCTCCCTGGCATCAACTTTTCCTTTGCCTTCTCTGGCCTCACTGTGCTAGGTAACCTCGGGCCCTATCAGGCTCTAGGCTACTAACAACTAGGCATCATTTCTCAGCCCTGATGCCCCACAGAGTTTGTCCATTAGTTTCATCCCCTGAGGGAATTCTATTTGTTTTTGTGTTGAAAATGTTGTGTAGTGTTGTGCTGAGATGGAAAGGCACAGAGACAAGGGAGAAAATTATCAGGCTGAAATGATGTATGCCTACTAACAAGTTACATGTGTACATATATGTTACATTTAGTTATAACTTCACATTTAAAATTTTTTTTTATTTCAAAATATTAAGAGGGGACAAATGTTTTAGGTCACACAGATCGCTTTTCTAATGCTTGAGTCCCAGCTATAGGCATGCCTATCACTCAAATAGTGTTCATAGCACCCATTAGGTAGGTTTTTTTACCACTTCCTTCTTCTCCCCTTCACCCTGGTTGATTTCTGCTGAGTTTTACTTCCCTCTGTGCATATATGTGCTCATCAGTTACTTCCAATTTAAGTGAGTACATGTGGTGTTCGTTTTTCCATTCTTGAGATACTTCACTTAGGAAAATGGTCTTCAGTTC
This sequence comes from Avahi laniger, assembly GCA_963575035.1. Classification (NCBI taxonomy): domain Eukaryota; kingdom Metazoa; phylum Chordata; class Mammalia; order Primates; family Indriidae; genus Avahi; species Avahi laniger. The sequence continues at coordinate 25,520 of CAUYSK010076451.1, forward strand.
CATCCATATTGTTGCAAAAGGTATTCATCTTTTTTTATGGTCGAGTAGTAATCCATGCTATACATATACCACATTTTATTAATCCACTCATGAACTGATGGGCACTTGGATTGATTCCACGTCTTTGGAATTGTGAATTCTGCTGCAATCAATATTCGAGTAAAGGTGTCCTAAATATACAATAATGGGATTGTTGGATCAAATGGTAGGTCTACTTTCAGTTTTTTGAGGAATCTCTATACTGCTATTCATAGAGGTTGTACTATTTTTCAATGCTACCAAGAGTGTATGGGCATTCCTTTCTTTCTGCATTTGTACCAGCATCTATTGTTCTTAGACTTTTTAATAAAAGCCATCGTGATAAGGGTAAGGTGATATTCCATTGTGGTGTTAATTTGCATTTCCCTGATGATTAGTGACATTGAGCATTTTTTCATATATTTATTGGTCATTTGTCTTTCTTCTTTTGAGAAGCTTCTGTTCATGTCTTTTGCCCACTTTTTAATAGGGTTGTTTGGTTTTGTCTTGTAGATTTGCTTGAGTTCTTTCGAAATTCTGTTATTAGTCCTTTATCAGATGAGTAGCTTGCAAATATTTTCTCCCATTCTGTAGGTTGTCTGTTTGCACTGCTCATTGTTTCCTTAGCTGCACAGAAGTTTTTTAGTTTAATCAAATCCCATTTATTTATTTTTATTGTTGCCATGATTGTCACTGGGATCTTAGTCATAAATTCTTTGCCTAGGCTGATATCTAGGAGAATTTTCTTCTATCTTTTCTTCTAGAATTCTTATGATTTCAAGCCTTAGATCTAGGTGTTTTATTCATCTTGAATTAATTTTTGTGAGTGGCAAGAGGTAAGGGTCCTGTCTCATTCTTCTGTATGTGGCTATCCAATTTTCCCAGCACCATTTATTGAATAGGGCTCCTTTTTTCCCTAGAGTATGTTGTTGTCTGCTTTGTCAAAGATTAGTTGCTTGTAGATAGATGGTTTTATATCTGTGTTCTCTGTTCTGTTCATTGGTCTATGTCTCTATTTTTGTACCAATACTATGCTTTCTTGGTTACTATAGTCTTGTAGTATAGTTTGAAGTCTGTTAATGTGATGCCTCCAGATTTTTCTTTTTCTTAAGATTGCCTGGGCTATTCGGGCTCTTTTCTGGTTCCAAATGAAGCGTAGAATTATTTTTTCTAGATTAGCGAAGTATGACTTTGGTAATTTGATGTGGATTGCATTGAATTTGTGAGCCACTTTGGGTAGTATGAACATTTTAACAATGTTGATTCTGCCTATCCAAGAGCAAGATATGTTTTTCCATTTGTTTGTGTCTTCTGTGATTTCTTTACTCAGAGTCTTGTAGTTCTTGCAGAGATCTTTCACCTCCTTGGTTAAGTATATTCCTGGGTATTTTATTTTCTTTGTAGCTATTATGGATGGTATTGAGTCTTTGATTTGACTCTCGGCTATACTGTTATTACTATGCTATTGATTTATGTACATTGATTTTGTATCCTAAGACTTTGCTAAATTTATTTATCAATTTCAGGAGACTGTTGGTGGAATCTTTGTGGTTTTCTAGATATAAGATCATACTATCAGTGAAGAGCGATAGTTTGACCTCCTCTTTCCTGATTTGAATACACTTAATATTCTTCTCTTGCCAGATTGCTCTGGATAGGACTTCCAGCACTATGTTAAATAGAGATGGTGACAGTGGGCGTCCTTGTCTAGTTCTAGTTCTTAGAGGGAAAGCTTTCAATTTTTTCCCCATTCAGTATGATGTTGGCTGTGGGTTTGCCATATATGGCTTTTAAAATTCTGAGATATGTTTCTTATATGCCTAGTTTGTTGAGGGTTTTTATCATGAAAGTGTGCTGAATTCTGATGAATAATTTTTCTGCCTCTGTTCAGATGATCATATGGTCTTTGTTTTTGCTTTTGTGTATGTGGTGAATTACATTTATTGATTTACCTATGTTGAACCATCCTTGCATCCCTGGGATGAAGCCCACTTGGTTCTGATGGATTGCTTTTTTGATTTGCTGTTGAATTAGGTTTGCTAGTATTTTATTGAGGATTTTTGCATCTATGTGCATAAGGGATACTGATCTGTAGTTTTCTTTTTTTGTTGTGTCCTTTCCTGGCTTTGGTATCAAGGTGACACTGGCTTTGTAGAATGAATTAGGGAGGATTCCCTCCTTCTAAATATTATGGAATAATTTCTGTATTATGGGTACATTATGATTTTCTTTTTATTTCTGATAGAATTCAGCTGTGACTACCTCTGGTCCAGGGCTTTTTTTCTTGGGAGGTTTTTTAGTACTGTTTTGATCTCATTGTTTGTTATTGGTCTGTTCAGAAGTGCTATTTCTTCCTGGTTGAGTCTTGGGAGGTTTTGTGTTTCCAGGAACTTGTCCATTTCCTCTACATTCTCTAGTTTATGCCTGTAGAGATTTAAGTAATATTCATCTATGATGTTTTGTATTTTTGGGGTATCAGTTGTAATGCCACCTTTTTCATTTCTGATTGATTTTATTTGGGTCTTTTCTCTTCTGTTCTTGGTTAATCTAGCAAGAGGTGTGTCAATTTTGTTCATCTTTTCAAATAACCAACTTTTTGTTTCATAATCTTTTGAATTTTTTTTTGTTTTTATTCTCCTATTCATTTAGTTCTGTCTGACCTTTGTTATTTCTTTTCTTCTTCTGGCTTTGGGTTTGGTTTGTTCTTCCTTTTCTAGTTCCTTGAGATGTGACATTATGTTGTTAATTTGTGATCTTTATGTATTTTTGACATAGGCATTTAAGGCTGTGAATTTTTCCTTGAGGAATGCTTTTGATGTGTGTGATAGATTTTGATAGCTTGTGTCCCCTTTATCATTCAGTTCAAAGAAGTTTTTGATTTCCATTTTAATTTTGTTCTTGACCCAATAATTGTTCAGCAACAGGTTGTTTAATTTCCATGACATTGTGTGAGTTTGAGTGTTTCTATTGTAATTGATTTCCAGTTTTATTTTGCTGTGGTCTGAGAAGGTACCTGGTATGATTTTGATTTTTTTTTTTTTTTAGCATTTGTTGAGAACTGTTTTGTGGCCTAAGATATGATCAGTCTTGAAGACTGTCCCATGTGCTGCTGAGAAGAATGTGTATTGTGTAGTTTTTGGGTGGAATGGTCTGTAAATATCTGTTAGGTCAATTTAATTTAGAGTTTGCTTTAAGTCCATTGTTTTCTTATTTATTTTCTGTTTTGATGATTTGTCAGGCTCTGACAGTGGAGTGTTGAGGTCTCTGGCAACTATGATGGTGTTATTTATTTCTTTGCTTAGCTCCAGTAAAATTTGCTTTATGTGTTTGGGAGCTCCTGTGTTGAGTGCACATACATTTAAGATTGTTATGTCTTCTTGTTGAATTGCTCCCTTTATTATTATAGTGACCCTCTTGGCCTTTCTTTACCTTTGTTGGCTTGAAATCAATTTTATTTCATAGGAGAATGGCTACATCTGCTCTCTTTTGATTTCCATTTGCATGGCTTATTTTTGCCATCCTTTCATGTTGAGTCTGTGTGCATCCTAGTGGTTTAGATGTGTTTCCTATAGACAACAGATACTTGGGTTGTGTTTTCTCATCCACTCAGCCAGCTTTTATCTTTTGAGAGGAGCTTTCAATCCATTAACATTAATTGATAGCATTGATATATGGGATGTTGGTCTATTCATCCTATTTGATAGACCCTTATTGCTTTGTTTTACCTCTTGTTCTATTGTTTTATAAGAACTGTGAATTTGTGGGTTTTTTATACACTGTTGGGTATCTGTTGTACTGATTTATGCACAGTGCTATTCTGAGTATTTCGTGCAGGGTAGGTCTGGTTAAGGCAAATTCCCTCAGTGTTTGCTTGTCTGGAAAAGACTTAATTTCTCTGTTGACTGTGAAACTCAGTTTTGCAGGATACATAATTCTAGTCTAGCAGTTGTTGTGTTTAAGTCAATTGAAGATGGGGCCCTAATCCCTTCTAGTTTGTAAGGTTTGCACTGAGAAGTCTGTAGTTACCCTGATGGATTTTCCTTTGTAGGTAATTTGATGATTTTGTCTTAGTGCTTGCAGAATTTTCTCCTTCATTTTGACTTTGTCCAGGTTAATTACTATGTGTCTTGGAGATGACCAATTGCTATGAATATTCCCAGTGTTTGATGTTCATCTTGTATCTGTGTGTCTGAATGTCTGGTGATACCCGGGAAGTTTTCCTCAATAATTTCCTCAAATAAGTTTTCCATGCTTTGAGCTCTTTCTTGTTCTCCCTCAGGGATACCTATAATTCACATATTAGTTTGCTTCACATGTCTTTCTCAGTGATTGCTCAGACTTTTTTATACTCTTCTCTGTCTCTTTGAATGACTGGGTTATCTTGAGAGCCTTGTCTTCAAGCTCTGAGATTCTTTCTTCTCTTTGGTTTAGCTTGTTATTAAAGCTTTCTGCTGTGTTTTGAAATTCCGTAAATGACTCTTTCATTTCTTTAAGTTCTATTATATCCTTTCTTATGTTGTCTAGCTCTCTACTGACTTTTTCATTTTCTTCATTGATTCCCTGAAATATTTTCTTGGCTTCTTTTTGTTGGTTTTCAACTTTCTCTTCAATTTCATTCATCTTATTTGCCATCCATATTCTTAATTCCATTTCTGTCATTTTGGCAATTTTCTTGTGGGTGGAGTCCACTACTGTAGCTCCATTATGTTCCCTTGGGGATGTTGAACTATTCTGTTTTTTTGTGTTGCTGGGGTTCTTTTGCTGGTTTCTTCTCCTGTGGCTTCTCTTCTCTTCGCTCTGGTTTATTAAGATTGCAGGATACTCGTTCTTCTTTCCTGGGAACTCTCTCAAACCAACCCCAGGAGTGATGGCTGCTCAGTGCTGGGGCATCCTGAGTGAAGTGGTGGATCTTGGGGAGGTTTTGCTAGTCCAGTGGTAGTGGTGGGGACTTGGTAGTGGGGTCTTGGGGTCTGGACATAACTCTGGAGTCTTGAGGTGGAGTCATAGGTCTGGTAGGGCCCTGAAGCTACAGGGGCAGAGCCTTAGACTTGGGCACAGTGAGAGCTTCTGAGCTGGGATTTTGGAGGCAGAGTTGCCCATATAGGGGGCTGTTCCATCAGTGTGAGGACTGCTGATATCCAGCTGCACAGGCAGGGGTTTGTCTCAGTGGCCCATGGTCCCTGTAGGCAGACTAGAGCTGCTGGTCGGGCAACATTCTCCATCCACACATAGGACCCATGAGACAGTCACCCCAGGCTTCCCAAGTGGTTACTGTGGTGTCTGGGGCTCCTCCTCTGTCTGGCTCCCGTGCAGGGGAGGAGGCATGCTTGGCCCCCAGTCACAGGGCATGACACAGGGGAGTGTCTGTTCCCTCCCTTTACATCTTTATAAAATCTAAATGCTTCAACTTTTCTCTTTCTCTTTTTAAAATTCACTGACATGCAGCAATTGACTTTTATGGAAAAAGATTTATACAAGGATATTTCCAGTTTTTAACTATTTACCTCTTAATCTGTCCATTACAGCTATAATATGCTTTCTGAAATATTGAAGGAATTTTGTCTCTTTGTATTTTGTTTTCTAAGAAGTTGGATAATAACAGTTAAAAAAGAACTTCTTTGTACCTTGCAATTCATACATTTATTATTTTTAATTAAATATGTAAGTGTAAAGGTGATATAAAGCATACATGTATACATGTAAGTCACATTCATTTGTTAGCTAGATGTCCTTTTTATTTAATCCTTGCTATATCTTGTATTATTTGTGTGGTTATAATGTAGATATTGCTTCCATGTATTTTCTACTGTTTTCAACATTTTTTCCTAGGGACTCTCCTTATTTCCCTTCCTTCCTCCCTTCTAATTCCCTTTCTTTTCTTCTTTATTTTCATGCAGACCATATTTTTTATTCACATACTATTTTCTAGATACAGTGATGAATTAGTAGTGTTTAAAGAAAGGAGCTTGAATCCTGGCAGATGTGGACTTGAATCTTTGCTTGCCACTTTTAAACTGTATGGCTGTGGAGGAGTAACCCAATCCCAAGGCCTCCTTCACTGTCACGTCTCTAAATTGATGATACTAATACTACTGCTTACCAAATAGCATTGCTATGAAGAATAAAAATAAGATGATGCCTGATATATGATTTTTCAACTTTATGATGGCACAAAAATGATATGTATTTAATAGAAACTGTACTTTAAATTTTGAATTTTGACCTTTTCCCAGGTTGATGATGTGTGGTACAAATACTCTTACAAGACATATTTAGCACTTTATTATAAAGTGGACTTTGTGTTAGATGATTTTGCTCAGCTATATGATAATGTAAGTGTTCTGAGCATGGTAGGCTAGGGCTAAGCCATGAAGTTCAGTAAGTTAGGTGTATTAAATGCATTTTTGACTTACCATGTTTTCAACTTACAATGGGTTTATGGGATATAACCGTATCGCAAGTAGAAGTGCATCTGTATTTTGATAGGGCAAGAAGAGCAAGCCCATGAGGGAGGACACTGATCACCAAGAGGGGTGAGGAGAGATAATTAGTACCGGGGACAGGTATCACCCATGCCATCATGTTGCTTAAGAAATCTCTCATAGGAAAGTCGTCTTTATTTATGTAATCTTTGCATCTTTCCAGTTCCTGGACATAATTCATGATGAAGCTATGCAGTGACACGAAAAAGCAGTTGATAGAAGTTAGAACATTTATGTTTCATTCCTGACCTTGTGCTGACTAGCATGTGATAGACCATCTTAACTTTCCCAGACATTATTTTCCTCTTCTCTAAGTTTAGAGAATGAAATGAAATTATTGAATAGGACTTTTACAGTTCTTAACATGATATTTGATTATAGCTTATTAAGACTTCCTTGACTGCTTAAAATACTGTTTTTTCATGCCACTATTCCTAGATCAGCTACAAAGACACAATAGACATTGTATATATGCACAGTGGTCAGAAGAGTACAGAGAACAACTTGAAATATTGTGGTACAGTTGAACTCTGATTTCTCAAAACTCCTCTGAGACCTGGGCTCAATTTGCAGATTTTGACAAAACTTCCCAGAACTGTGGTATTCTGTTCATATTTTGGGAGGGAGGTGGTCTCTTTTCTTCTACTGAAAAGAACATCACATTGTAAAACTGAAGTACTGGACCCTGCCCACAGTTCTGTCACTAATTAACTAGGCAACTTTAGGCAAATCAAATGACTCTCTTCTTTGGACCTCATTTTTCTAGTCTGTAAAATAAACCAGATGCTCTAGAGAATCTTTAAGTTTCCTTGTGTTGCCAAAATACTCAATTACAGCCCTAGTTAGAATGATATGATTGATTCATCAGTTTAAAAAATTTAGGTTGAATCCTCCCCTTAATGTGTCAAAGCAGGTCAAATTACAACTTTTCAATGAAAAAAATTCCTTTTGTTATCACCACTCTTAACTACATGTAATCATTTATCTTTCATGAAAACAATATTGTTATATTGTAGATATGGTCTTAAGGTCTCTAATGTGCTTTGAATTACTTGGAAACCACACACACACACACACACACACACACACACAAACACACACATGCACACACACAGTGTTCTTATAAATAACAAATAAATTCTCTCCCCCACAAGGATACTAAATTTAGTGGATAAGCATTCCACATGCTTTTAAACATAGATCTAGTGTCTAATAGCTAAGATGACTGTATCATGATACATATTTTTTCTTTTTCTGTTTTTCCTCATTTGATAATGTTTTACAGTATCAAAGTAGTTATTTCTCTTTAAGAACTAATATTAAGGGCCAGTAAGAAAAAAAAAAAAAAGGAAGATTTTACTCTTCTTATGTTTGGCCTTAATTTGTTATTGGAATATCTTACTCATTTTTTCAATTCTAAATTACCACTCATTGTTTAAGATTCACCTTTGATTAAAAATAATGTTTTCCAAAAAAAGAGAAATATTACCATATTAAAAGTATACCTTTGGAATCTGAGTTTTAGTTAAAAAGAAAAAAAAATATACCTTGATTAAAAGTTGCTTCCTAATTTTAGAATTCATAATTGTGAAAAATGAGTATCTTGAATCAAGGAAATATTATAAATCACTTAAGCATAGGCATGTTTTAAAAATTATCCAGAAGTCCTCAATATTCCTGGGAAGCTTTTCTAGTGGCTCTTGCCTTTGAACTCTGGGATACTCTGCAACTAGCCAGCAGTGCTGCTTTATGTGCAATGTCTCAGCATTCATATCCTGAGCTGCTGTGATAAGTTCCTCTGATTAAACACGATTGCATGCTCCTACCCTCTGAAAACTGCTGATAGAAATATTGAAACAATTGCTCAGTTTCCCATGTTATAAATCCCTAGATCTTACTGCATTATGCAAACAAGCTTCTTTTATCACACAAGAAGAAACAGAGCTCTTAGAAACAGCTGGGTTGAAACATTATTGAGAGACAAAAAAATTTTCAGAAATTTTAAAAATCATGATTTTGTCAATTCCTTGGCAGAAACTTCTTGCTACACTGTTGGAGATAATTAAATAATAATAGTTGTGCATATAAAATTAAACTTTGGAATCCACATCATCTTGGATAAGATGACTAGAAAGTGAAACTAAAGATACATTTTTCCACAAGGATCTTATCACAGATTTGAATTCAAGCTCTGAATTGGAAGTAATATTGTAAATCTGAAAAGTGCAAAATTGACTTAATATTATACTTTGTGTTGATTGTTCAAGTTGCTAACCAATAGCTCTATATTCTGTCATAGCTAATTTGTACGCTAGGTTCAAGATACGGACTGAGAAAGTCCTGTTTTTCTGTTCTACTTAAATGACATGAAAATTACACTTACAAGCTACCTAGATATATGAGAAACTTCTTTAAATTTTTGTCTGAATTCCAGATTTCAATTTAACCTTTGTGAGTTTCTAAAATGAATGATCAGTTAAATAGGAATTGATTAGATTTTGTACCATCGAGGAGAGGAATATCTCTGGGTAGTATTTACCCATCTCCTATTTCCGCATGCCTACTTAATTTTAAATATTCAGACATGGGGGTGGATGCTCTCCTTATCCCTTTTTGCATTTTCTGCTCTCTAACTCTTCACCTCCTTTCCCCTGAGCCTCAAACTTTCCCTTGAGATTCAGATATAAAGCACTATACTCTGACAGTGTCCCAGAGGTAAAGTCTGGTGCTCTCTGTTCAAGTTGGTTCGTTTCAACAAATATTCACCGGGTGATTATTATGGCTGGGGTGTTTTGGGACATGACTTTTCTTTTCCCTACTCACTTCAAATTCCACTGCTCTGGCTCCTATTTTGCTAGGGACCCATTAGAAGGTCACAATGGATCTTTCAGAACTAATCTGACGTGATAATGACTTTACGTATTACCCCTGCCAGATAACTTCTCCTTTAAATGGTGGTTGTCAGTGTCTTTAAACTAAAGTCTTGAAGTCTTGGTCACCAGGAAACGAGGCAAGCCTAGTTGAAGGTGCTCAATGCTTCTTAAAATACACTATGTAGGAATTTCTCTATTCATCCAACAAGGATGTAGAGGTAGATCAGGATAAAATTAACTTTGATTTTATTTTTAAAAATAATACAAAAGAGAAAGTGCTATTAACAATGAGACTAGTTTTCTGTTACTAATCCCACTTTCTCCCTAGATTTTGACATTATTATTTTAATCAAATGATCACAATAAGTGTATCACTTTTTTTTTTTTTCAGAAATCACCCTTTACACAACCAAAAAGTATCCAGAAATGATTGCTTATCACTTAAACTTCCAAGTTAGGATTAAATTTGTTTACCACTATCAATTTCCCAAAACTTCAGATAATATTTACAGGAACTTTTTTCTGTAAATCTCCATCAACATGCTGTGTTGAAATTCAGATGGGGTGAAATATTAGTATTTCATTGAATCGATCTAGTTAATCTATATACGATAAAATGTATAAGTTAATCCATTTATAGCCATTTAGTTGACACAACAAATTTTAAAATTGTGAATGAGAGATTCATCAATAAGAATTGGGGAAGTATGACTACTTCTCTTTTAAACAAACTTGTCATCTATTTGATTGAAGATTTGTTTAAGGACAATAGTTTGGAGAATTTTCTTCCATGCATGAAGTGAACTGATTGTTTGTTTCAACTGCTACTCTTAAAAGAGAATTGCTACATAGCTCAGTAGTTCTCTTCTAAACCGTGAATTATTGTTACTATGATTTGTAAAACCTAGAATAATACAATGGCTCTTTAAAATCCCGATGCATTGCTCTTCAGTGTTCAAGCAACAAATGAGACAACCAGAGCTGATTTGTTTTTATTTATTTTCAGAAAGTGCCTTGAGAAATCACTGATTTTGTTTATAGGATTGTTTACCTGAATTTAAAATTAAATTTGAGTTCTTATAGATGGATTTCTCTTCTAAACATAAATATTTTTTATAGTTTGCCCTTAAAAATGACATAAAACATTTTTTATAGGCAAAGAAGCAAACAAGCTGAAAAGAAACCCCAGAAAATTCCTCAAAGCATTTTCCTTTCATTGTGGGAACTGAGTTTACCTTACAATCGCCCAAATAAATGCTCGAAGATTTTCCTAAATCAACATGGTTATAAGTTGCCGTACTGAGAATAATAGCACTTTTTCTTGGCTTTACATTTTGTAAGAAATTTTAACTTCTTGGTAAAAGATATTTTCACTGGAATAAAAATGGGACTTTCAGATGCCTGTCATTTTCTAAAATGCTTTGAAGTTTGAATTTTCTATGTATATCAAGAGAGTTAAGTCCCTCTGAATAGAGTGTACTAATGACAAATTTAGGATTGCAGGAATCAATCTACATTACTGTTACAAAAACCATACCTGTTATTGACATCACACAGTCAGCTTTTGTGTGAATTTCATTTGTGACAACTATTTATTATACTTATCAAGTGGCAGGAAAAAGGCTCCAACACTGAAGTTTTTAAAATAGTGACAGGCACTGAATGTAGATGGCACTGGACCAATCAGATAATGTGATAAGACAGTGCTAAGAGGTCAAGGCAGTCTCAGAAAATGAAAGGAGTTAAGAAAATATTCATTGGCTATGCAGCGGCTCATTTTTTTTTTTTTTTAACAAAAATGCAATGCTTCTGTGGGAAGCCTGAGAAAAGGTACTGTGGCAGACAGAATTCTAAGATGGCCCATAAGATTCCCTCTCCTTGAGTAGGAACAGGACTAGTGCATGTGATGGGATTTCACTCTGAAGATTATGTTCCATTATATGGCAGAAGGGATTTTGCAGATGTATTTAAGGTTCCTAATCATCTCACTTTGATTTAATCAGAAAGGAGATAAATCTGGATGAACCTAACCTAGTTAGGTGAGATCTTAACAGAGCTCAGAGGGACTTGAAGCATTAGAGAAATTCTCCTGCTACCTGAAAGTAAGGTCCTGTGTGGTCAGAGGGTCTGTGGAGGAGTTTACAGAGCAAGGATCTAAGGGCAGGCTCTAGAAGCTGTATGTAGTCCCTAGCGGACAACCAGCAAGAAAATAGCATTATTGATCACATAACTGAAAGAAAATGAACTCTACCATCCACCAGTGAGCTTGGAAGAGGACCCTAGAGTTGAAGTTGTGATTGTAGCCGAAGCCAACACCTTCGGGTTAGCCTAGTGATACCCTGAGCAGAGGACCCAGCTAACACGTGTCCAGACTTTTGAACAAGAAAACTGTTAGGTAATAAATTTTGTATTGTTTTAGGCTGCTAAGTTTGTGGTAATCTTTTACATGACAATAGAAAATGAATATAGATGAGAATGAAACTTTTATGTGGACAGTACAGTTGTAGAGTTAAAGACTGTGTTATAAATGGCACCGGACTCTAGAGGCTTCAGCCAGCAGTAATCCGGAATGAAAATCCACTTCTCTTTGCATGGCTTTCTCCCTCTCATCAAAGTTATGTGCGTATATAATAATATATTTTATGTCTTTCTCAGTATGTATTGTCTTTGTCCATGTGGTGTATCACAAACTCTTATCTATAATTCCTTATCTTTATCTGCACTTTTATTCGTATTTATATTATAGATTGAAATGGGGAAAGTGACATGACTTTTTCATTAAATTAAATTACTGAGTAAAAATATAAGTTTAATTATTAAAAATAAGAAACAATTGAATGGGTATTAATTGTTTACAGTTAGCATTGGGCAAAAAGATTTGACTCTCTTCATACCTGTGATATGAATTCTATTATTGAAATTCATTTAATTTTTAAGACTTTACAAGTTGATAAGGATGTAGGAACACCTTTAAAGTGAAGTGCCACGGTATAAATTGGTAATACTTTTTTGAAAGAAATGATTTGACATCTTAAGTTAATAGCTTTAGAAATGCGCATAACTGTTAGCACATTATACTTTTTTGAATCTATACTAATGATTTAATATATGAAAAATATTTTATGCAAGAAAGTGTTCTGTATAATATTTTATGCAATATTTAGATTTCCCCCAAAGTGAAAACCTAAATGAAGTTGATTTAGCAAACTCATGTAAAACTCCTCAATGATATGTTATGCAGCCATTTAACAAATGTTAAACAAGACAGTAAATCATATGTAGTAATTCTTGGTGAAAGAAATTTAGGGGGAAAAGCTATGTAGAGTTGCATATACTATATGATTACACTGATTTAAAAATTACCAAATAGAAGTGTAATTCAAAATCCTGTATGGAAATGTATAATACTGTTTATAGTAATTGTGTTTGGATGATAGGATTATAATAATTTTATTTTGTTATTTTTTTTTGTTCTCCACTTTTAGTATTTCAAAAATATCTATAATGAGTATATATGGCTTTTAAAATAATTTTAAAAAAACATAAACCATGCCCAGGAATTTTTTTTTCCCCTAAGAAAATAACATTCAAGACCCTTAGCCTTCTAAGGATAAATCCAAGGTGATTATTATCATAGGCTTCACAAAAGTTGTAGGATGGTTGACATGCAGCGATGTAGAGCCACATACTTCACATGTGCTGAGGAACCCTGCAGCAGAGATATAAACTGATGGCCCACGGGCGATATCTGTCTAAAGGTATGTTTTGCATTGTGTTTTAAGAAAATGTAATATAACATTTTAAAACTGTGAAGTTTCACACAAAATCCAGATATGTCATCTTTGCTTACACATTTAGAAGGTCTATCAACATGAAGCCCATGTTCTTACATGACCGCAATGGGCTGGAGTTGAGAATGTCTCTTAGATAGGATGTACACCTTCCAGTGAGCTACAGCTCATTTCCCCCAACACACTACCGGATACTGAGATCCAGTACCAGTTGCAGTTCATCAGTTCATCATTGCACTTGCTCTCTTGTTACCCTGTAAGTAGAAAAACACTTTTTTCTGTGCTCATTTCTCTATCAAAAGTGGCAAATGAAAGATGGTGCTCAAAAGGCTCCTTGTTTCTCAAGCCCATGCTGCTTTTTTCATTCATGCTCTTGTTGGCATTTGTAATTGTGACCCCTGGAGATTAAAGAAATAATTGATTGGAAGCACTCAGTATAACCTGGGCCAGACGCTTAGCAAATGTTAGTTTCCTTCAATCTGTCCTTTCTTATAGTTGTTTTGAAACATTTGGACACAGGATTAAGTGGTTTTAACATTCTCATTGATTGTAAGTGGAGCAAGCGTCACAACAAAATGTTAAAATCAAGCAGGAAAGACTAAGATTTCATTTCTAGTAAAGCAGAGAATATAAAGAGGGAAGATAGTATGATAACCATGTAGGTGACCCCAATTTTCTCTTTCTATCTCTACTGAAATCAATGAAGTTTCTCCCTAGGGACAGGAAGGGGAGAAAACCATTCCCTGCTGCAGTGTTAGGTTTCAGTTGGCTGTATATCCCTGGCCTCTGGGTGAGGTTAACTGTGCAAAGGAAAGTCACATTTCAGACACTAATTCAAGACACTAATTCCATTTCTTTTCTGGCTGTATATAGGTGAATTAGCAAAGAAAAAAAAAAAACACTCTAGCGTTGTTTTCCAGTCTTTAAATGAAGCCTAATTAAAGAAATATATAGTTTTTATTGAGCTGCAAGAAAAAGGGACATGGGGCACAATTAAGTTTGCATCAATAATTAAAGCCATAAAATTATTAATGTAGCAAATATTACACATTAAGAAGAAATATATTTTGTCACCAACTGCTGCATAAAATCCCTCTTTCATAATCTATAATCTAAAAGGAGAAATAGAAAAGGAATATGCAGAATACATTATGTTCTAGCCTTAAGTTTATTGCTGCTGGAAGTAAGATGTTTGCCATATTTTAACACTACCATTTCTAAGATGCAATTGTTCTGAATCAGTTAAAAAAATAAAATGGGAGAGAAAGGTATAATTGTACTAATAATTGCTTGTATGTAACATGGAGTTTTACTAGGGGGCCAAAAATATTTATCCATCTGCGCAATATTTTCCTTTGATAGAAGACTAGAAGTTTAACATGCAGAGAGGAGAGGGTCTTCCTCCATCCGCATTTACTGTCTTCTCTGGCTGAACTTGAATTATTCTGCTCCTGTTCTTTTTTGGAAAGAAATGTGACTTCAAAGCTAGCTTTCTGATTCATGGATCACCTATTCAGAAAATTCTTCTCTTAGTCATTAGAAATCCTTTGGAAAATGTTAAGAAATGAGTATTTAGCCATTCTCCCCACCCCTATCTTATTCTGTACTTCATGTATCAAAAGCCGATAAGCTGCTACTGCAATCGGCTGTTTACTTCCATGTACCCCACAGGCTTACACAGTACACAATGCATCATAAGCACCAATGACTAAAGAATAAATGAATGAGGTAGCTCAAGAGTTGTTTTGTTGAAATCAAGATGAAAATTGCATGATTTATGAGCATCTCAATCAGATCCCGTTGGTGAATTCAGTTTTTGAAACTTTAGTAAATATCTACTGTGAGCAAGTTGTTGGGGGGTGACAGAAGGCAAGGGAGGTTAAGATTCCTGCTTTAAAATTTAGAAGTGAAAAGATAGTGTGTAAGTGGACCATGCAGTCTGCTACAGAGGGGAACTAACACAGTCAAACGGGGGTTCAAAGGTGGAAAAGTAACACTTTGTTCCAAGAGTTAGGAAAAGCTGCATAGAGAGTGACATTTAAGATGTGTGGTAATGAATGGGAGGGATTTTAAGAAGAGGAAAGACTGGGTGGTTAGATGTGCAAAGAAGGAGCATGAGCAAACAGAGAGAGGGGAGGTTTAGCTCATGTTTGGGAATAGCATGTACTCCAACTTGGCTGAAACAATTTCCAAGCAAGGTCAAGGAAATGAGGCTTCAAGAGATGAGGTGGAGCTCTGTTAAGGTGGCCTTCGAATGGGAGGCCTGGGAGATTAATGATCAAGCTCTGTGTGTGATCGCTCTACATGGAATGTTCTCTCAGGGTTGGCACTATGGCAATTTGGTTTCGTGCTTTATTTAAGTGTATTGTAGTCCTGTTTAGCAACTAGCTCTCTTAGTTTCAGTTCTCTGGCTCTGGTGTCTTTTTCTCTCTCTTTGAAATAAACCTTCTTGTATATATTTGAGGTTTACAGCATGATGTTAAGGGATATATAGATGGTAGAATGGGTATTATAGTAAAGCAGATTAACATTTGTCTCACATACTGTTATTTTTTTTGTGACAAGAGCAGCTTAAATCTACTTTAACAAAAATTACTGATACAATAAGATTTTGTTAACTCATGTTATATGTTAGATGTGTAAACTTTTTCATCCTTGGCCTATATCTCCTCATTTCCTGACCTCTCCCCACCTGTGGTAACCACTGTCTCATTCTCTATCTCTGTGTATTTGAACCTTGTGTGTGTGTGTGTGTGTGTGTGTGTGTGTATACATTTTCCACATAGTAAACGAGACCATGCAATATTTTTCTTTCTGTGTCTGGCTTATTTCACTTAGCATAATGTCTTCCAGATCCATCCATATTGGGGCAAATGGTAGGATCCCCTTTTTTTAAGGCCGAATAATATTCCATTATATACACACACACACACACCACATCTTCTTTATTCATTGGTCTGACAATTTTTTTCACATTCTTGCCTATTGTGAATAATGTTGGAGTGGACATGAGAGTGCGGATGTTTTTATGAGATGGTAATTTCATCTCCTTTGGGTATATACCAAGAAGAGAAATTGCTGGGTCATATGATAGTTTTATTTTTAATTTCTTTGGGAACCTCCATACTATGTTCCATAATGGCTGTAAAAATCTACATTCCCACCAACAGTGCACTAGAGTTTTTTTTTCCACATCCTCAGCAAAAGTTGTTACCTCCTGTCTTTTTGATAATAGCCATCTTTATGGGTGTGAGGTGATATATCATAGTGGTTTTAATTTGCATTTTTTTAATAATTAGTGATGTTGAGGACCTTTTCATATATGTCTTGGCTATTTTTATGTCTTCTTTGGAGAAATGTCTACTCACGTCCTTTGACCATTTTTTAATTGGGTTATTTGTTTTCTGTTATTGAGTTCAAGAGTTCTTTTGGGTATTAAGCCCTTATCAGATATGTGGTTTGCAATTACATTTTTCCAGTCTATAGATTGCCTTTAATTTTGTTGATTGTTTCCTTTGCTGTGCAGATGTAGTCCCATTTGTTTATTTTTGGTTTTGTAGCCTGAGCTTTTGGTGTGATATCTAAGAAATCATTGCCAAGGCCAATGTTGAGAAGATTCTCTCCTATGTTCTCTTCTAGGAGTTTTATGGTTTTAGGTGTTAGGGTTTTGAGTTTATTTTTTGTGTATGGTGTAAGGTAAGGGCCCAATTTAATTTTCTTAGCATCATTTATTGAAGAGACTATCCATTCTCTCTTGTCTTCTAGGTGCCCTTGTTGAAAATTAATTGGCCTCATATGTTTGGATTTATTCCTGGACTCTCTATTCTGTTCCATTAGTCTATGTTTTTGTTTTTATGATAGTACTGTGCTGTTTTGATTATTAAGATTTTATAATATAATTTTGAATCAAGAATTGTGAAGCCTCAAATTTTGTTTTCATTTCTCAATATTGCTTCGGCCAGTCAAGGATGTTTTTTATGGTTCCATAGGAATTTTTGGATTGCTTTATTCTATTTCTGTGAAGAATGGCATTGGAATTTGATGAGGATTGAGTTGAATATGTATATTTCTTTGAGTTGTATGGACATTTTTAACAGTATTAGTTCTTACCATTCATGAACATGGATTATCTTTTCATTTATTTATATCTTCAATTTCTTTCATCTGGGTTTTATAGTTTTAAATGTGCAAATTTTTCACATCCTTAGTTAAATTTATTTCTAGTCTTTTTTTAATATTATCCTTTTTTCAGCTAGGTTTTTATTTGTATACAGAAATCCTACTGATTTTTGTATGTTGATTTTGTTGCAACTTTACAAAGTTAATTTATTATTATTAGTTCTAACAGTTGTTTTGTGAAATCTTTAAGGTTTTTTTCTATATAGGATCATGTCATCTGTAAGTAGAGATAATTTTAATTCTTCCTTTCTGATTTGGATACCTCTTTTTTCTTGTCTGATCCTTCTTGCTAGTACTTCTAGTACTATGTTGAATGTAAGTGGTGATAGCGGATATCCCTGCCTTATACCAGATCTTAGTGAAAAAGATTTCATTGTTCCTTGTTGATTATGATGACAGCTGTGGGTTTTTTATGAATGGCCTTTATAGAAATTTCCTTCTATACCTAAAGTGTTGAAAGTTTTTATCAAGAAATGATGCTGAACTTTGTCAAATGCTTTTTCTGCATCAATTGAGATGACCCATGTGGGTTTTATCTTTCAGTTTGTTAATGTGATATATCACATTCATTGATTTGCATGCGGTAAACCAGCCTTGCATACCAGGGATAAATTTCACTTGGTCATGATGTATAATCTTTTTAATGTGTTGTTGAATTTTTTTTTCTTTTTTTTTGAGACAGGGTCTTGCTCTGTCTCCTGGGCTATAGTGTAATATCATGATTATAGCTCACTGTAACCTAAAACTCCTGGGCTCAAGCCATCCTTCTGCCTCAGCCTTCCAAGTGGCTGGGACTACAAGCTTGCACCACCACACATAGGCTGATTTATGTATTTTTTGTAAAGACAGGGTCTCACTCTTGCTTAGTCTTGTCTTGAACTCCCAGCCTCAAGCAATCCTCCTGCCCTGGCCTCCCAAAGTGCTAGAATTACAGGTGTGAGCCACCATACCTGGCCTGGTTTGCTAATATTTTACTGAGGATTTTTACATCAATGTTTTTTGGAGATATTGGTCTGTGGTTTTTTTCTCTTGTGATGTCTTTGTCTGGTTTAGGTATCAAGATAGCTCAGGGTTTTTTTTCTATCTTTCATGGTTCTTTGTTTATAGTAAATAATAGGTATGGCTGGTCTCAACTACAAGGTATCAGTAAATATTACACACCATATTAATTTTCTTAAAAGCATCATGGAGTAAGTATGTTCATTTTATAACTGATCAAAATAAGGGTTGCAGAGATTAAGATATTTTCTCAATTTTTGGCAATGAGACCAGAACCCACATATTCTGGTTTCAAATTCTGGGCTGTTTCCTTTGTACTACACTTTTGTGGTTTTTAGAATGTGAAGGCTTTAACACTTTGTAAGATCAACCAAAAGGAAAGAAAAAAGATGCATTTCTGCAATAAGAGAGAAGCCCAAAAGAAGTCCTTTTCCTACACAAATCCAAATTTCACTTGGATTCAAGTGTTTGGTATGACTCACTTGATCTTTCTTGTAGATTTCCTTTTGCCTATACACTTTTAAATATCTTATCTCATCCTGGATTTCCAGATAAAGATATGTGAAAAGTCCTTTTTAAATAACAATATTGGATCATTACAATAATAGCTATTATTTACCAAGCATATACCATATGCCAGTTGCTATATAGCTGCTTTACACATACTCTGTCTATTCTTATTGCAATTCTACAAACCCGTTTTACAAAGAGGTAACTGAACTTTCTTTTTTCCCCAGCTTTATTGAGGAATAATTGACAAAAATTGTATATATTTACAGGATACAATGTGATGTGTTGATGTATATACACATTGTGAAATGATTACCATAATCAAACTCTTTAACATATCCATCACCTCAGATATTTACCTTTTTTTGTGCATGTGGCAAGAACATTTAAGACCCCCATTTCTCCTACCCCCAACCCCTGGCAACCACTAGTCTAGTGTCTGCTTTTATGAGTTTGACTTTTTTGAATTTTGCAAACAGGTGAGATCATGTAGTATTTATCTTTCTGTGATTGGCTTTTCCAGTCTAGTTCTGCCTTCAGATTCTGAGATCTTTCCTCCTGTCTCCAAAACTACTAGTTTCTAGTAAGGACCATGTTTACTGGTCTATTATGCTTCCTTCTGAATATATTCTAATCCTATAACTTGATCTAAATCAAGCAAGATGACTACTCCAAAATGAGTTCTATATATTGCCTGTCTTCCAAGTCCCCGCTGTGTACCTGGTTCTAGTCCAATTTAAGAGAAGCTATTGAAGGACAACAGAGTAAGATATGCTTTTTTACCTTGTAGGGACTTACATTTCAGTTAAATCAAACAATTAGTGGGGAGAGGAGTCAATGGTAATGTATTAATATATATATGGGATTAAAATTAAAATGCATTCTAGAAGGTTGGTAGAGGGAAAAAGGAGATGAGTATAAAAATGGACCTGAAAATAGGGAGGAATTGGGGTGAATGGGAAGAAGAAGTGGGCATTTGGTGGGGGTGAGAAAAAGCACTATGAGAAAAGGTTCTGGCCTCTGAATGTTTTTGTTTACTAAAATTCTTCTGATTCATCTTTGCATTCACTCTTGGTTCTTCCTAATGACCAATTAAAAAAAAAAACCTATTTCTGGGCCTCTTCATGTAGTCACAGTATGGAAGACTGTGTAGCTCAGAGCAAGACTTAGAATAGCTTAAATGTACTGTCAGAAATCAAGCAAAGGACTAATAGGCCTAAAGGTAAAAGCTGTAGTTATGGGAAATGCAAGGAAAGTCTTGTGCGAGACAGTCATTCTAACCTAAAATGCTAACTTCCATCTGGTTTGGACTAATTTAATGTGTGGGTGGAGGTGTGCCATTTAAAATCATTTGAAGACAGTAGGGAAGTATGTATTTAACCTCAAGAGAGTATGATTTCTGTTGCATAACTTAAAAAAAAAGTGGTAACACCACAAACATATACATCACCTCTAATCTCAATCTGGCTTGATGATATTATCACAATGTTTTTGGCCACCAATACAGACAGATAGCTTGTGCCAAATCACCTGGGGTAAATCTGCTATGAAAATTTTGAATTGGTACAATTTTTTTTCACTTATCTCAGGTAGTTTTACATAAGACAATGGAGAATTAAGAGACAGTGGATTCAACACTCCTGAGAGACACCCCCAGCCCACCAACTCTTTTTTTATTTGCAGATTGCACCTGCAAGTCTTGCCTAATAATTCATCTCACATTATTTACTTCAACATGTAGAGCAATGCCACAGGGTTAGGATTCAAATAACTTGGGGACCTGTTACAGATGTCAATGTCCAGGCTCTCTCTCAGAGTCAGATTGCATTGATATGAGTAGGGCATAGTCATGGGTGTTTTTTTGAAGGGCCTCTGGGCAAATCTAATGTGAATACAGGTTTGAAAACCATTGATTTAGAGTCTTCATATTTAGAAACGTGGATAGGCTTTAGTGATGATATAAATATCGTAATGGAAAAGGTCATCAAGTTGAACCAGTATGAGCCCTTTTTAGGGAGAATGAGAAATATCCCAGCGGCTACAAATTCTACGCTGAAAGGTAGAAGGCTTTTAGGAACTTGCCTGAGGAGTGTTAAAAAAATTAGAACCTGTTTTCTGTCTCCAAGTCCTGTCTTCTTTCTACCAGGTTATTTAATATCAGTAATTATGTACATTTTGCTCAAATGTCACAACCTTAGGAGAGGTATTCCTTGGCTATCCAACCCCAAATAGTCTTTCACTATCGCATTACCCTGTTTTGTTTTAGTTTTTCATGATAATACACTATCTGAAATCGTTGTGTTTATTATTTATTTATTATCTGCTATCTCACACCAGAAAGTAGTTCCATGAGAGCAGGGGCCTTTGTTTTCTTTTTCACATCTGTATTTCCCAGCATCCAGCAGTGATTTGAGTATGACTGTGGGATAAATAAATGAATCAGTGAGAATTTTGCATTCTTACAAATATGTCAGTTCTGTCATGTGGTCTATGTCTAGATGGAGGTGGAACAGGGACACTTTTAATAGGATAGGAGGTTTCTCAGAGCAGCAGCTGCATTTGAGGCAGAAAATCAATTTCTTCCCTGGATGACATTTTCAAAAGAAGTGTATCTGGTAGCATGGAATCTTCTATCTGACAGGGCTTGTGTCAAAATACTAGGATGTCTAGATGAGCGGCCCACTTTCTGTAGAGAGGGTGTGCCGTTCAAAGATGCCCGGAGCCGTACGTGCAGTTTAGTCCTTGTTCTAACAGACTTTCTCCCTGCACAAACAAGAGAGCGACTATGGCTTTGTGAGTACACTTATGTTCAGCAAGGAATTTGCATGTGAATGCATATATGCACAACATTTTATAAGCTTGGTGGGGATAGAAATGTGGGCTGCAGATTGCCCAAGTTAGCTAGTATTTATAATATTTTTGGTAATTGGGTGGAGGAGGCCTGTCTGGTATGTTCTCAAATATTTGAAATGCAACCAATTGTTTAAGACCTAAAACTCACAATAAGATGGAGACAATATCAGAAAAAATGTAGACTATTAATCACAACTTATGCAAAACACGTTAAGTGAATGAACCCAACCATTTGTCATGTACACACCATTGTGCTAAGGAATGCCTTTCCTCATGCTGTTCGTTACTGCGGAGAATCACTGCCAAAGCAGTCTAGCTAATTCATTTCCATGTTTGGAATTAAGCATTTTTAACATTTATCTACTTCCTATTGTCTGCCTGGGACAAGCCTTGTCTTGTCAGTACTTAGCTGGCTGCTACCAGAATTGAGATAAGGACATCAGAATCCTGTTGTAAATTCAGGAAGATACAGACAGAGAAGCTGGCCTCTGCTCAGGAGTCAGAGGGGAGGGGCAAGGGGGCGAGGTTGATTTTATGTGTAGTGGAGCTAATGACTCCCACTCCCCATCCAAACAC
This sequence comes from Avahi laniger, assembly GCA_963575035.1. Lineage (NCBI taxonomy): Eukaryota > Metazoa > Chordata > Mammalia > Primates > Indriidae > Avahi > Avahi laniger. The sequence goes on from CAUYSK010076451.1 coordinate 47,801, forward strand.
ACATAGACAAACACACACACATAATGTCTTTAATAGGGAGACAAGGCTTAAATTTTGTAACTAGAGAAGAGATAATACTCCAGGTGGAAGAAAATTGTTGATTGATATTCTCATGGATTGAAAATAACTGATAATAGATCCTTTCCTGAGCTGAAAAAATAAGGGAGCTAATAAATTTTGGGTTTCTACTATGTGCTCAGTTCTGACTTAGAAGAATTAATACACTTTAAATATTTCATTGAATATAAAACTTAGATAAGAGTTCGATAGGAGAATGATCTCACGTGTTTGAAATCAGGTGGACAATAGAAAGCCCTCCTAAATGGGAGGTTTTTTGTAAGGCAAAATTTATCCATTTCAGAATTTTCCTTGGGGCTGGATTTTTTTCCAACTGGGAACACAGGATTAAAAAGTATATAGGCTGCTTGCTATCCGTGAATCTCAAGAGAGTTTATAGTTTGAAAACATAATAAAATTAAAACTAAAACTTTGGAAAAAAAGTTAAAGTAGTAATAGTATGCCATCAATAAGTTAATGACTCTTGCAATTATAAATTAATAGAGGTGGCTGCTTTTGACCTGCCCCAGATGTCATGTCAATTGATTAAATGTTCCGAGACAATGAAATGGAAAAAGACAACTTTATTATAATGCTTCAGGCAGGGAATATTTTTATTTTGCTATTAGGAGCACATCCACATGTCAATGACCAATCCATTTAGAAAAAAGACACTTTTTGGGATATGTACAATTAGGAAAAATCTCCAAGGTGAACCTTGGGTCTGAACTAACCACCTCTGTTATTTTTAGTTGACATTAGGAATCATAAAAGATAACACTTTTAGGCTTTATTTTGATTCAGAGCAAAAGAGTTGTTCATAGCACTTGGTGTCCTTCTGCTCACAGGTGTCACGGGCTGGCACAGCCCTGCTGGGCTGGGGTCTCTGCACCTCCATGACAGGAAATAAAATGGGAAAGGCGTCAGGGAACTAGCAAATTTTCTGCCACATTCTCCTGCTAGCCATTCTGAGTGGGCTGGGGTTGTCATCTTCTTGGGGGTGATTCAGCCGCCATAGACCTGCCTTCTGAGACAGCTGTTTGAGCCCCAGCTTCTCTGGGGTGATTAGGTAAATCTGAGAGGGAAAGGGATCATTTTCCCTTTCACTTGAAAAATAGATTTCTATTAAAAAAAGCTAGAACCAATCTATAGGAGATGAGAAATCCTAGATGAAAGATAGGTGTATTTGATATTTGGGAAGAATTAAGGATAAAATAACATTGACCACATGCCTGTAATTTGATCAGCTATACAAAAACTGTTTGTCTGGCAGGCAGAACTAAATTCCTAATCACTTGAAAAATGGTCTGGTGAGTGGACCCATAGACACATAATCTTGTATCTCATAGACCGTTAGGTCAGGAAGCTGTTACTTATGGGCCCAAACAACTTTGCAATGGACCATGGCTCTGTTCCTTTGAGAAATGGGTAGCACTTTCTTTGTGTCCCCAGAGTCCATGATTAATGTGATATTTAGCACATCTGTTTCAGGTTAAACAATCATATTTCTTGATCTTCTCTTTTGGATTTTTATTCTAGTCATTTTTTTTTTATTGCAACATGTCCCTTTTAAAATGTGGAAGATCTAGATAGAACATAGTGTTTAAAAGTACAGGGTGTCCCAAAAGTCACTGTACGTAGGGAAAATGGAAAATTGTAGCTAAATGTACCTCTTTTTACAAAATAGTGTAGAGACTACAAAGGAAACATTTCGTAATGAATATTTTGTAAATAAAGGTACGCTTAGCTACAATTTCCTATTTTCCCTACGTATGGCGAATTTTGGGACACCCTGTATTCATAACACTGGGCACGGGAAAGGAATAGAGTAAGTTACAAAGTTTGAGTGTTCTACATTTAAAAATACAGACTAATTTGCTGTCAATTCCAGTAATCAAATTTATGGCTGTATCACACTTACAACTAGGATGATTTATTCACATGTATACTAACAGCTTTTTGAAACCAGAATGTCATTCATTTACACATACATTATGTCCCAGACGTTATGCTAGACTTGGGACTGGAAAGACAGTGGTCCTTGCTGTCCTGCAGCTCATGGTCAGTGTGGGATGTGAACAGTAACCAAGCAATTGCAGCCTATCTCTATTTGTTTTTGTGGCAGGAGGAAGAACAGGGTGGTAAGAAGTGATGTAGGAGGGATACCAGTGGTCAGAAGAGACTTCCTGGAGGAAACGTTGTCTAATTTGAGACTTCAAGAACTCCCTGGAGAGGGCAGTGGATAAATGAGATGTAGCTAATGTGATGGCAGTCACCCAATTCTACCCACACAATGTATGTTGCATTTTGTTATAACTTTAAAACAGGAACAGTAGAAGGACACCAAGTGCTAACAGATGACGTGGGTGATTCTCATAGGCCTCACCTACTTTAAATTCTGTCCTTTAAAGCATTACTTCTGGACATTTGCTATTTTTTCTTACTTATAATTTTGAGAAGTGTTTACCCTCCCCACTTACAACACATTATAACAGCTGCGTCTTTCTTTTAAGGATAAATCAGTTTCTTTTCAACAAATACTTAGGATGAGTAATAAACAATTTGCTGTTGTTTTTATTATTTTTTGTGCCAGGATGAAGAATCCTTAGGAGATCGTTGAAAAATTATTTTTATCTAGAGACAACAATGTAGAAGAGTAAATTGTTTGGCAAAGAATTTGAAACATATGGGCAGAGATATAAGTATTTACTGCATTTATAAGTTTCATTGTGACTGTATAAAATGTAGCATCATTTGTCAGTAAATCAAAGCTTATAAAAGTGGCAATTGTGAATGTAGTTGGTTGCAATATTAAGAGAATAGGGATTAAGAGTGTAACTGAGATTCCTTTTATGATAAATTATCTAGCTCCTGGCTACCGTGTATGAGCTCTATTAACTGCCTATAAATTGTTCATCATAAAATCTAGTTCATTCTTGTTAATTAGGCCAAGGCTTTTATAAAGACTTTTTTCTCTTCTCTATGAAAGCCCGAGCTGGCAGAAGAGTAGCTACACCAGAATAGTGAGGAAAAAAAGGACCCTTTGCAAATCATGATGCTACGTTCCTTAAAAACTAATAATTAAAAAAGAAATTCCTGAATTAAAATTACTTGGGCTTTTTACAAGTGAAAATGAAATCTATTCTATTGTAGTCACATAAGAAGGTTAAAAATACAGCCAAAATAATTACATCTTCTAACTTCAAATTCTCTCAATCAATAATACTCAAGAAAGAAAGGGTGTGTGTATATAAGAACTATATATACCCACTAGAAATGATTAATACCAAACAAGTTCCAGAAAGAAAAATAGACATATCAAATTCTGCAGGCACATTGTTCCGCATCATTTTATTAGGCATTTTACCCATGAAATTGAACTTTTATGCAAAATTATCTTTGAGGAAATCTTGTATCTGTTGCTGATCACCAATTTTTTTTTCTGTTGTATTTTGCTTTTTGTGGTGCTCACATAAGTGATCAACTGGCAGGCAGTGAATGTTATGTTTATATTAGCTCATATTTTGCATTGCTAACTGGCTCCCTTGATACCATTTAAGGTGCATCCCTAATCAGCTCTCACGTTTCACACTTCCCTTACAATCTCTGGATTTTATGAAGAGTAGACACGCTGTGTCCCAGTTCTGGACGCCAAAGTGGTTGTGACTTCAGGAAGTCCCAATAGTCAGAGCCACAGGCTGAGTCAAGCCTTGTGATTGCTCCCCTGAGATGCAGTTAGCAAGCCTCCCTGACAGAGGCCAGAGGCAAGGAACAGTCAAAGGCTAGAAAACTCTGTGTGTTTGCTCACACTCTCATGCTTTAATACCCATTAAGGTGCAATTAAGAATGGTCAGAAACACTATTATATTTGGAAACCCCAAATAATAGCACAAGTTGGAGGAAAAGAGGAAAATCAGTTCAAACCAAGAAAAAGTGGTTCTTATGGATACGTATTTAAAATAATGAGATTTTAGCTTATGCTACTTTTTATTTTCCTTTGCAAATGCTAATATTAGCTAACAGTTAAAGAGATTGTAGAACAATTAGGTAAAGCATGTTTCATTTCCAAGGTCTTTTGGACGCATTGGGTTTGACTCACTTCTTTCCAATTCATAGGACCCTAATTCTGTACTCTTCCCTGGTCCAGCTTCTGGGTGATGTTGCTGCTTCCACGAGACTGTGGCGCAGATAAGAGCTCGTGTAAGTTCATCCTAAATTAGATGCATAGAGAGACAATGCAGTCTTCGCACCGCGTAGCAGTACGGGTACCACATGGGGCTTGGATGGACTCTGGTTTGAATCAGTAACATTAAAACCAGGCTACAGTAATGCTCTAGAGACCTTACCAATGAATGCCTTGGGGAGAATAAATTGCAATAGGCTTAAACAGTCTTTCCTTTCTGATGTTATAGAGAGATGGTTTAAATTCTGCTTAGCTCAGTTTTAATTGAAATAATTGTTTTTTTTTCTTTTTGAATGACTAAACGAAAAGCCTTTATAACATGGTGTTTAAACACGATTTTTACAAAAAGAATCTCTTTTCTAAAAACAAACAAAAAACCCTTCACTTTTCATTATCATCATCCCCATCATCGTTATTGTTATTATAATCAAATGTTGAATTATGACGCATGGTTAGTGGTCCCAGTTTTCACCAGATAATTGGATTCTTTTCTAGGCCTCCCTTTAAGCGTTAAATAGGCTAATAGAAATGAATAAATATCAGGTTTGGGAAAGAAATCTTACCTTATGACAAAATCTCTTCCAACCACAGTGACCAGAAAGTAGCAATGATGACAGCATGCCAAGGAAAAGAGCCTGGGCAGATAGAAGAAAGGGGATTGTGGAGAAGGCACAAGTGCTTTTTAACCATTTCTCCCCCCGAACAGCCCTCACCACTTAGGCTTATTTTTCTTTGACAGGAACTAGACATGTGGCATCACCTAATTGCAAGTGGGTCTTGAAAATGGAGTCCCTGGCTGGGCAGTCACTTTCCAGCAAGAACTCTGCACTATGGAGGGGGCGAGGGGAGCACGCGTCTTTGGTGAACAGTTGGTGGTCTGTGGCACAACATCCCGCATATTACTTGAAGGATAGAAAATGCTTTTTACAGCTATAAACTCTTCGACTTCTAAGGCTACTTTAAGTTATCAGCAAAGTTTTTTAAATGCCTAACCATTCAGCCAGTTAAATCAACCAGCCAATTAATTGAGTGAAGTCGATCTACCTGGTTGGTTGACTGAACTAACAATTGTTTGGCTGTATAGAATGGTTACTTTGGCATAAAATGTTTATGCAGTAGTTCTGTATAGACATAATTACATTGCAGCTGGTGTAAAATTTATCATTGTCATCTCATTTATTTTTCTATACACTGTCACCTTCCCTAATTTACTTTCTCAAATTCCTTCTAGAATGCTCCATTGTCTTAGGTTACACAGTAGAATGCTTTTTAGCTGAGAGCATACAGACCAGGTTTGTCTCAGCACCTTTTCAACACAACCTACTTTGCTTGTTTTATTTTTGTTGTCAATACCTGATGGGATCAATCCTACAGATCAATATCCAGCTCCCTATAAAAAAAACTAAAAAACAAAAATAACTCTTACAATACTGATGGTCAGACTATTACCTATATTAAAAAGATGTCTTAAAAGAGTGAGTACATTTCTGCAGATTTTTAAAGGAAATTTTTATTTTATCTTTATTTCTTAGGCTTTCAATCTGTATTTTTCTAAGTCAGATTTTAGGGTGTTATCTCAGGCTTACGTCAATGTCTAGTAATATGCTTTTATAAAGCTTGCCTCGATTTGGCAAAAGTCTCTACAGTTAAAGAAATTTGAAGTTGAACATTTAACATTGATTATGCACTTAAATTTAAAATGCAGGAATTCTATTGAATTCTATCGAATTGATCCATTGACAGACATAATGAGTGCCTTTTCTAAGTCCTATAAAGCATGTAGAACTGAGTGATTGCCTCCAAGTGACTTACACTCTGAGACTTAACCACATCACTTGGCATAGCTGAATTTGTTGGAGAAGACAGAATATATGTAAAAAATGTTAACTAGCAGCCAAAGCTGGCCCACAATAAGAGTTTGGCGGGTAGCATGGAAGATCAAAGCTGTAAGCGGTCAGAGGAGAGAGCGGTCATCATGGCCTAGAGTATCTGGGAGGGAATGACAGATGGCATGAGTCTTCAGGATAGATCCAAAGGGAGAATGTGGTTTGGATGAGTTTAGAGGCAAGGAGGTAGACATCTTGAAAAGACATACATGAACCTGAATCCATATGATGCTAACAGTGAATAGAAATGTTCTTACAGGGAAATGAGATTTAGTGAATGAAAATAGCAGTTGAAACATTGGGAAGATAGCTTGCTCTCTGATTGTGGAGAGCATTAAATGTCAGTTTGATAAGTGTGGCCTTTATTCTATATTCACTGGGGAATGACTGAAGGTTTTGAGATGATTTATTTATTGATAGCAACTTGGATCCTGAATTTATCACTAGCTTCAGAGTTATTCCCCAAGCCAAAATTTCAGAAGTTATTATAATTTAAAACACACTGATGTTTGTCACTCTCTGGACTACACTGGTTTCACCTCCAACATAAAATGCAGAGAAGAAATGAGCTGCCACTGGACAGATTGCTTTCTCCTCTTTGTCAAGACAGAGTGATGCACATTCACTTTTTTGGAGGGGTATGTAGTCCAAGAAGAAGCAGAGTCTCATTTCAAGACTGAATCTGAGAGGTTTGAGTACACTGACAAGTCTTCTTTAAACTTTAAAAGAAATTGTTTGCTGTTAACATAAAAATAAGACTTTTCATAAATTATTAGTTTCTAAGAAGAAAGACCTAAACGTTGGTGAGGTGCTGTGCCTCCTCGACAAACATAAAAAAATTTGACTATGGTGTAGCACTTGGCTAGAGAGAGTCAGTGAATAACCACCTGCAAGATTTGTTATACTTCTGGGTTGTATGTATGGTTTACAGTCAGCCATGTGGCAAATGCAATGGGTTAACCATAGTAATACTGAGTTTATCTACACCATCTGCTGTCACATTGACATCTTTCTTCAACATAGCACCCTATTTATCTTAGACATGTTCTGTTATTTCTTCTTTTCCTTTTCATTTCAAGTCATTTCGATTGATATCTGCACCGCTTCCTGATATCAAGAAAAGAGGCTTTCAGTGAGAGTAGTGGATGGCAGGGATAAATGGTCAAAGGACTCAGTAGTAAAAGGTCATAATTCATGGAAGCGTGAGGGAGAAGTGAGGGTTTAATTCAGGCTTAATGAAAGGATCAAAGGAGATGGCCAAGAACAGAGGGGAGAATGAAGACGACACATGCGTTGGCTAATGGCAGCGCAGTTCACAGAGATTAAGATGCCATCATGATGAACACTATAAAGACACTTTAATTTTTTGGCAAGACATTCCAACAGCAGTAATTCCAAGTGGCCTTCTGAAATCAGGGGCCAATAGGTGAAGGTGTCCTTTAATTTTATTCTTGAATTGCAGTCAAGATTAACTTGGATAAGCCCCACTTCCTATGTGTTTTAGTTTGTTGTCAGAGCACCGTTCCAGTTCATTTTCCCACTTATCCTCACAAGGTAGCTGCAAGTTAGTTTCTTAGCTTCATCAGGCAAATTTCCTGGCTCCCCACTCTTAGGTAATTCCATTAGAAAATACTGACTTTAATTGTGTGTGAAAGGTGAAAAAAATTTCTATTAAACAGTCACCAGATTTTTAGAACAATAGCTAAATTTCAGGAAGGACTTGAGTTTCCAAAGAATAGAAAGGGATGAAAAAGATCAAAAGTATATAGTTAGTCTGAGTCAACAGAATTAGCCTGGGCACTATTTGAGCCTTTGGTCCCTGAAGCCGTGGACCAATGATATAGAAATAAGCATTCACCTCTGAAAAATAAAAAGCATGGTTACTAGCATAGGAGGACATGGTTCCTTTTCCTTCAATCTCAGATCAAATTTAAACCTGAGATTTTGGAGCTTACTCATCAGAGGAGAAATATCATGAGCTATTTGCTCTCTCCGTTGTAACACAGCTCTGGCAAGCCTGAAAGTTATGTTGAGATCGTCAAATCCATAGTCAAGGACCATCTTTGTGAATCATGAAACCATATGCCACTGGTTGTCTGAATTGAAAGGAAAAAAAAAAAAACAAAAAACACAAAATCCCAACAACTCTACACCAACGAAGCCCGTGATATGATCAGACAGTGCCAAGGGCCATTTGACCATCTTACACCTTCTCAATCTATGCATTTTAAAAAATCTTTGCTACTGCTTGAACCATGTAAAATACCAGAACTCCTATAGTGCTAACAAGGAATAAAGATCTTGCACCAGATGGTGCCTCTTGTCTCCATCTATCTCTAGCCCAAACAATCTGCCAGAGTTTTGAAGAAAAATGCGATGTGATCGTGTTGCAAAGTATATGAAGAAACAGTATGAAAAGTAATCTGGCTCAAGCAATGGAACCCAGAAGGAAGAGGATTATTATCACTCTTTGAGCCTATGGATGGGGGTAATGCTATCTGCATTTTAGTCCACAAAATAAATGATTTACCAAAATGCAGCTGTAAGGCGAGTATCTCACTGAAATATCTCTGTATCTCTGCAACATATTAACAGCAATCATATGGTTGAAATTTCAAAAATTCATTTGAATATTTTGTTATATAACACAAAATAAATAGTTTGATTTTTTTAAAATAAAAAACTTACTAGTTACACAGGGATAGTGCACAGAACTTTTTTTATTTAATAAGTTTTTTTTCTATATTGCCTTTCAGTACTGAATTTAGCCATCATAGCATTGAGAACTTGGATATAGTTTGTATGTCCCTTTTGTAGAATATTCTTAAGATTTTCTTTAATATGCTTGGATGACTCTGTGTGTGTGTGTGTGTGTGTGTGTGTGTGTGAGAGAGAGAGAGAGAGAGAGAGAGAGAGAGAGAGAGAGAGATTTCTCTACTTCTCTCTCAGACTTCAGTGGCCACTATGTTTTCAAGTATTCTCCTGCCCTCCATACTTTTATCAAGGTGTTGGTACTTCTTTGCCACGAGATCTTTGACAGTTTTATCTAACACCTATAGGATTTTAGAGTGCTTTGAAGTTAGAGGATATTTAATGGGAGAGAAAAGACCTCTGCAGGTGCTCTCCTAGATGCAACCCATCTGAACAACAATTTAATTTTATGTCCATTTTTGGTACTTGGACTGGAATAATATAAATTTCAAACCTAAAAAATAGTGATGATTAGGTAGACTGTAGCTCACTGGTGGTGCTCAGAGTGTGGTCTGCAGATCTATACTGATCAGCAAACTGGTAGAGGCCTAGGATGAGACAAATACAGAAACTGAGTCAGGATTTAGAAACTTTTATAGCACTTTAACATAGCTGTGACATCAAAGCATGTGATCACTTTTCTAGTAGTTCATTTTATTTTAGTTTACAAAAGTATCAGTCCATGATGGATTGGGAGAAATAAAAAAACCCGTTCATTACCACAGATAATTAAGAAGCACAGCTTACAGTCCACAATTTCATAATTTTATTTAAGATGGATTGAATAGAGACAATGGATCCATCCAGGAAGAGGAGGTTATAGCAATCATCCAGTTATGCATTAACCGTGAATCGGGAGCTTTAATAGTAGTTGTGGAAAGAAAGGCATGCATCTTGGAAATACTGCAAAGGAGAAGGAAAAGGGTGTAGTCCTGAACTGAGGGACTGCATGACAAGGAGACAGAGGCTGCCCAAACCTGCTATCGGCCTTGGTGGTATTGTTACCAATAGACACAGAAAAGCTTCATTGGAAGAAAGGATTCGAAAACACTGGCCCAGAAAAGAATTCTGGCTTTTTAGGTTTGTGTTAGTGATGACAAAACATTTATTTAGAAATTCTCTGTGAATGAAAGACTCTGGACCTCAACTGAAGAGTTCAATATTAGAAATTTAGAACAGATGGGAAATTCTTCCTGCTAGCTTTACTGCGAAAGAGAAATTCTCCTCTTCACATTTTATGATGCTTGGGATAATGCTATTTGCAACTTTCCTTCTTTTTTTTACTAGGTAGATGCAATACATGGGAGTGAATGAAGGATAAATGCCCACACCACTCCTACATTTGCAGGTTGTGTTGTCATAGTCCAAGCATTGAAAAAATGCCATAGCTAGGATTTGCCTACAAGAAAAGTGGCAAATTCCTGCTTATTGATGATGTTTCTAAATGAAATTCTAAGTAAAACCTTTTTGGTACTTCAGATTTGTATTTTCTCAGAGTAATAACATTAGAAATGAGAAGTGGTTAACTTTCCAGGCTGTTCCCATAAAACCTTTTTTTCTTCCTTAACCTCTTAATAGAGTTTAAATAATGATTGTAGTGGTAACAATAGTATCATGATGGTTTCTAATTGTACTATTAGTTGATTTTATTTTAAACTTTTTGCAGGACATAGTGTTTCTATGGACTGTGGCAATGTTTCATATGGACAACCCTTTGTATTGTTGCTTCACACTCTCACACACACACACACAGACACAGACACACTCTCACACACACACACACACACAGACACACTCTCATACACACATCCCGACCAGATGATCTCTTGATTCTTGGTACAGGTCTCAAAGGAAATGTTGTTGACTCAGGTAAAGATTCATCTCTCCAGGTCTAGGATATGCTGAGGTTCACCCCAAATGTACTGTGTACTACTTGTTTTCAAGGTATGTATCAGAGACGTCTTGGTTTCACAGTTGGAAAGAAGTTCTTGTCATTTTATCTTCTTTTTTCAAATACCTAATCCATTCTCATTTTAGCTCTGCTGCCCAAGGAGGAGGCCCAATTCTAATTGCTACTGGATTCTGAGGGGAGTAGGGAATAGAACGATATTTCTCCCTGAGTTTCGAGAAGTATGCTGCTTGCAGAGAGTGAACCTCACATTTAACAAATGGCAGAGGCCAGGACAATGTCTGCTAAATAATTTGCCCTTGAGCTCTTTAACACATACAGAAATTATAGGCAAAATTATAATTTGTGTTGTTTTTTTCTTTCTTGACTGTTCTTCTAAAACTTCACATAGCCTCTCCTCTTCATGTCTTTGTGTTCTTCCCTTTGTATGGGCATCGTTTCGCGGGCAAAGAGTGCCTGCTTACACGTTGCACGTCATTTGGGCTGTCTAGTGTGTGGAGTATTACAATGTGATTGCATCTCTATTCATCTACTGTCAGAGGTGGCAATGTTGCAGACAGGATGTTTGTTATTGCAACAAACAAAACGTGGTGTTATACGTGTGTATGCAAAACCTTCACAACAAAACTAAGTAACTATTTACTTTAAATATGCCAATTAACGGTTACTAATGTACAATGCACTTCTAGGTTAAGGATGATTGATAGTAACACACGGTGAAATGTTCTTAAACTACAGTCAGGAAATGTAAATGTACAAAATGGAAAGAACCAGCAGCTGACAGCACTAGTTACATGTTTCAAAACAACACTTTCAAATCATTCCTTTATTGTTCTTTCATCCTTTCTCTATTCTGCACTTGTATAGCCTGGTAGCCAACAGTATAGTAAAAAAGTTTCAGAAAAGAGAAAGCGTTTTAGTAGGAAGTAAACATCATGGGCCTAATCTCATTTGTTTCACTCAGGCAGAACCCTTATGAACCACAGTGGGAGTTTTGCTTGAGTGAAGAGAATAGGCTTGTCTCTTTTAAATGTCTGACATGGAATTTGCTGCAATTACAAAACTAATTAAAAGGAGAGATGACTTCTCCTTTAGTTGCTATGTCCTGTCTCAGCAGACAGTCACTTCTTCATTTGGTCTAGACTAGCACTGTCCAGTAGAAAGACAAACAAAGAAAAAATGCTAGCCCTATACATTTAAATTTTCTAGGAGCCGAATTTGAAAAGTAAAAAGAACCAAAGGAAATTAACTTCAACAACAGTTTATTTAACCTGATACATCCAAACTATTATCATTTTACCATGTAATCAATATAAAAATATTAATAAGGTATTTTGATTTTTTCCTTTACGCTAAATCTTTGAACTTTCATGTGTATTTTACGCTTATGGCATGTGCCAATACAGATGAGCCACATCTCAAGTGTTCAATAGCTTTCCATGGCTGGTGTCTACTATATGGGACAGCACAGCTCTATACATCACCATTTGAGGTTTGGTCTAGTGTCTGTGATTAAAATATTTACTTTGGACAGTCAGGAAAAGCTGGATATGCTGGATATGCATCCTGAATTCACAAAATGATCGGATTGCTCTTCAATTTTGCCAATCACTGTTAAAATCTGCCATTTTGTTGGGAAGATTAGTTAAATGCATGAACTCAGCCAGCTGACTGATGATTTTCTAAAGCTACCGGCTGTTAAATGTAAAAATGTTTGTGCCAGGGATACTATATAAACATGCTTGTAGTAAAATCTCAAAAGAGAAATAGAAATTACTTAAAAAATACAAATATAATGTTGAGGGCCTTTTGATATGTATCATTTAAATGTCGGTTGAACATTTTCATGATGCATTTCATGTTCCTCACAACAAAGAAAGCTGAGTGTGCATTACTAGAAACACAGTCAGTAAATGTGGCTATTGTCAAGTTATTGTCAAGATATTGTCAAGAAGGAAAATTGGATCCTCTTAACTCCAGTTAACTATTTGTTAACATCAACTATAAAATTAAAAATGTACTTCAGGCTGGGCGCGGTGGCTCACACCTGTAATCCTAGCTCTCTGGGAGGCCGAGGCGGGCGGATTGTTTGAGCTCAGGAGTTCGAAATCAGCCTGAGCAAGAGCGAGACCCTGTCTCTACTAAAAATTAGAAAGAAATTAATTGGACAACTAAAAATATATAGAAAAAATTAGCTGGGCATGGTGGCGCATGCCTCTAGTCCCAGCTTCTTGGGAGGCTGAGGCAGGAGGATCACTTGAGCCCAGGAGTTTGAGGTTGCTGTGAGCTAGGATGACGCCACGGCACTCTAGCCCGGGCAACACAGTGAGACTCTGTTTCAGAGAAAAAAAAAAAAAATGTACTTCAGACATGACTAAGCAGAAATTAAATAACAAACAAGAGAATATTAAAAAAAAAAGTAGCTATTTTTGGGAAATAATTGATTTTTTTCAGAATCAGGCAAATTGTATTAATTTAGTGCCTCTTGTGTGCAACACTGGGAAATACTGTGAAGCTAAATAACAGCAACAAAAACAACAACAAAGTTGGGTCATGCTTGTTCAAATTCGAGGGAGACCTTGATGTAAGGAGCATCCTCTAGAACAAACCATAATGGAGGAAGTGCTATAGGAAGTTGTCTTCGAAAGTCCTGAAGTGTTCTTTCTATAGGTGGGAGGCCTTTGGTGAATCATGGAGAACTGTGCAAAGGCACCCGTATCTGCCTCTCTCCTCTCTGCCGTGGCCCCCTTGCCCACTGCATTTCCAGGCTCCCTGTCAGCTGGCTTTCCAGGGGGTTCCCCACAGTCGGAAAGCCCAGTGGAGAGCGAGGGGCTGGAGGAAGAGGAAAGCCAGGTCATTGGCTCGGTCTCTCTGTGCCTCAGGCGGAATCTCTGGAAATGTCTCAAGCGGTATCTTCCCCGTAGCTGTGACTTCTGCTCTACATTCCTGTCATGGTTCCAGCTTCCTCTGGGTGAACCTGACTCCTGGCCCTGGCACCACCAGCTCCTTCCTTTTCTCTTCTAGCCTAAGAAGTTCTAGTGGCTTCCTGCTATTTCTAGTCTCTGAGGTGCCTCAGCGTCCGTGTTACAGTGAGCCATTCTGCTTTTGTGTAACCAATTCCCTGTACTAAATCTCCTCTCCTGTTTCAAATATTTAGAGTGGAATTTTTCCCCCCTACTGGTTGAACTGTGACTGATACAGAGAGAAAGATGAATTCTGGAAACAAAAATGTGAGTAGTTCCAAATGAATTATTAAACAGATTGCTTATGTGCACCCAGAAGTAGGCAGTGATCTCTAAGAGCCAACATAAGTTTCTTAGGAGCAATCATGACCGATTCACTTGGCTTATTTAATTGGTAGTTGAAGAAGTGCTGGCATTAGTTCATGAGCAAGGCCTTTGAAGTGATCGTTCATGATGTCCTTGTGGTTAATAAACACATGTGGGCTGGATGATACAGATTTAGTCAGGTTTATAGGCTGCACTGGAAAATACCTAGAAGGAACTATGGCCTCCTTTCAATATTTGAAGAGGGATTAGATTAAATCTTTGAAACACTAGAGGCTAGAGCCAGGATCAATGTTTGAAGTTCAGGGAATCTGATTTTGGCTCAATAAATGGAAGTGCATTCTAAGAATTCGATTTCTTTTGAAATGGAATAGGCTCCCTGTGAGGAAGACGATTTCTGCCTCTGGTTTTATCCAGGCGGATTTTACCTGTGAGGAATGGGGGAAAAGGAATTTTTGCATTGGTAGAAATTTTAAAGAAAGAATCCTTGAAGTGCCTTCCAACTCTGAAAGTTTAAGAATTTATGAATATGGTCATTCATGCTTGATATTAGCATGATACCAAATGTAACTTTGTCACTTGATGAGGTATCTGAAGGAGCACCACAACTTGCACTGTCTTGGGTGATCATTGTTCATATAGATGATAATGGTCTCAGTGAAGAACTAATTAATCAAATTTTCCATTTTATAGAAGCACAAATATACCAGCTTTTAGTTAAAAGAGATAATGTTTTTCTCTCATTTTGAGAAAATCAGCATATAAAGAAAGAGGCATAAAACATAAACACATACTACACAAATATAATCATCAATGGATCTATATATATTTTAAAAAAGTAAAGATATGCAAGAAATTTTGGAGGTTTTAGTGAGGAATAACATCAGTCTTGTGGGGGTTAGTTAGTTGTCAAGATGAAACTTGACTTTATAAGAAAGTTTGTGTAAAAGATAAAATTTTTAGCAGATATTTTTATCACCTGCTTTAACAAAAAACAGTTGAACTTCAGCTATAATCAATCAATCAATCAATCATTCAACATGTTTCATCAAGCACATATTATATGTTTAGCATCAGAGATAGCCGCAGGCAAAATTTTTAAGTGGGAGAATTTTTTTTTCTTTTTTTCCTCTACCCTTGTCCACTACATGTTGGCATATGTTTGAAAGATTTCCGCTGACCTATCCTCTACTTCTCAGGAATGGACCTGGGAAACCGTTTTGTAATAAGACACAAACTACAGTTATGTATAGCTTAATGATGGGGACATGCTCTTAGAATTGCATCGTTAGACTATTTTGTCATTATGTGAACATCATAGAGTATACTTACACAAACCTGGATGGTATAGCTTACTACACATCTAGACTACATACCATTTAGTCTATTGCTCCTGGGCTACAAACCTGTGCAGCACGTTACTGTACTGAATACTGTAGGCAACAGTAACACAATGGTATTTATGTATCTAAACATATCTAAACATAGAAAAAGTGCAGTAAAAATATGGCATTATAATCTCATGGGACCACTGTTGTATATGCAGTCAATTGGTGACCAAAATGTCATTATGCATTCTGTGACTTGTATATACTAAGTAAATACTTGTTGAATTGAAGTGTGAATGAGTGAATGAGGTATGAATGAGTAAATGCATGAATATATTTCTTATAAGAGGATTTTATTCATTTATTGATGACAAAAATTCTTTGAGTATCTATTATAAACAAAACACTAAATGAATTACACACTGTGTCCACTTTCAAAAGTCTCCAGAATCATGGTGCTAGACTTATGCACATAGAGCTAATTAAAGTACAGCAAGATAAGTGCTATGTGACAGGTATTAACACAATGCTATGGTAACACAGAGGAGTGTGTGATGAATTTCTTTATTCTACTGCAGTGGAGGTTGGGCCAAAAAAAAGGAGCTAATGGGGAAAAAGCTTCAGAGAAGGGATAACGTTTAAAATAAGACAAAAAGAAAGTTCTTCAACTCAGAAAGGAGTTAAAGGGAAGAATCCTATAAGCAGAAGAAAGAGGTTGTGTGGAGGCTCAAAGGTATTTGCTTTTAACAGCTACAGGTTTCCACTGGCATTAACCAGGGGTTAAAGCATCATTTGTGGGGATTTAGAGAGACCTTTAGACTTTGTGTAGAAAATTGCTTATAGAGTCAGCCTGGTCCATTACTCTGCTATATACTAATATATTACATTATCAGTGCTTAATGATTACTCTTAGTGGTTTGACAAATTCAATGAGTAATGCACATTTCAAAACAGAAATATTTAAGTCATATACATTAACTCTTCTTTTGAAAAGAACCTCAGCTGGGTCATTTTTTACCAAGGTGTTCCAGGATTTTTTTCTTTAAAAACATGTATTATAACTTCAGCTATGGTCTCCTAACATTTGGATCTCTTAGCACCTGACAACTTTAATGGTAACTCACACAACCAGAGGCACCTTCCACATATCTAGATTTGCTTTTTCTCTCTTGGGCAGAAGCATTGAAAAGAACAACTTTCTGGCCTAAAGAATCAAGGTCAAGAGACTGGATACTCATGCCCATGTGGACTTATTATTCACCATCTACTGGAGTATCATCCTGCAGGTTTCGGTAGCTGTAGTCTGAAGAATTTCTGTAATAAACTAAAAACAATCAGTAAGAGAAAATACTAGGAAAAGATTGCTTTCAGCTAGGTAGACATTATAGTCATAAATTTCCTAAGATTATTAAATTTTCAAATCATTTACACCAAATTTTAATTTAGCTTTCAATTTTTCTCGTGTCAAAATGTTGCTCTACTTTGGATCTACTGATTTTTCCATCACAAAGTCAGTGCCATTTTTGCAGGGTGACTTAAAAACCAATAATTTAATCCACATTCTGCTAAAACTTTTAATATAAATGCTTTACCCAGATGTGTTTTTTCTTGTTTAAGAAATCTGATTTTAATTGCTAAACTCATTTTAAAAAATCAATTCAATGAAAAAATGCTATGGTTTTCTATTTTTTTTTTTTTTGCTTTTTTAAACTCAAGAGAAAAACATGGATGAGCAATAAAAAAAGTACACTGTGCAGAGTCTTCTTTAATGTCTCACTTTGGTGATGTATGAAATCAAAATCAAATTGTTTGAACCAGTTAAAAGTCTTAGGTTTGAATTATCCACAATGCTTATGCAGTCATTTTTTGTGATGATTTTATTTTGTTCCTCTGGTATGCACAATCCTATTAACACATGCTAAGTAAGGGGTAGTTTTTAAATATACATGCTTTCGGTTCTAAATCTGCCTCTAGGTTTTGTCTGGGCCAAAATTTATTCTGGAGTTTCTAGTAAGAATGGTTAAGACATGATGAGTGGACGAAGCACATGAACTCAAAGGGAGCTACATGACAAACTGGTGTTTATTTGCTAAACAAAGGCCATCTTTTGTGACTCTGCTCTTTTGGGGGGGTATGAAATATTTTCTTACTTGAATGTCTTTGTGACACAAAAATATTTAAGCAATTTAATCAAACTCATTAAAGCAGTGGTCTCCAACCTTTTTGGCACCAGGGACTGTTTTCATGGAAGACAATTTTTCCATGGACTGAGAGGGGGGAGGTGCATGGTTTTATGATGATTCAAGCACATTACACTTATTATGCACTTTATTTCTGTTAATATTACATTGTAATATTAATATATAATGAAATAATTAAACAACTCGCATAGGTTGGGGACCCCTGCATCAAAGAACTTTAGTTGTTTAGCTGTGCATTAAGTGTGCACATTAACAGTGCAGTGAAATGAACTGCGTTTGACTTCTAGAACTAACTGAAATAATCTGTCCCATAGTCACCAATAGTAAGGGATCAGATGAAGCTCAGTGGTTCAGGGTCACTCACTGGAAAGTGTTTTTAAGAAGAAAATTTTTTTCCAACATTGTGTCCTTGTTGCTTAACATCCTTTTTTTATAATAACAGAGATCCATGTCAGATAAGCTTAATTAAAACATAACAATTTGTTGTAATATTGTAAGGATACTTCACAGAGCACCAGGACAGGAGATGGAAAAACTGGGCCTCATGGGGCGCTATAACCAGGAATCCAGATCAGATTTCTTTCTCTTTTTTCCCTCTTTCTCTCTCTCTCTCATCTCGAGGCCTGATTCTCTGGTTCTACGTGCACCCCTTCTTCAGTCCTCTCTCTGCTTCTTCATACCATCCACTTTCTCCCAGTATCCAAATTTGCATGTCCTCTTTTAAGCAAAGTAGTCCTTGGGCTAGATTTCCAAGAAAGAAAATCAGATCGATCATGGCTTAGGATAGGTGTTGACACTTGGTGCCCGGATTAGATGGAGTGATGGGGTCTCATGTGTAAATATAGTTGCCAGGTTTTCACTTCATTTCTGTGAAAAGAAGGGGAGTGTTGTCTTCAGAGAAAAGGATATACGGTGGGGCGGCAGACCCCTCAAAAGTGACCTATTTAAAAACAGAATCAATAGAAGCAATTCAATTCACACACACACACACACACACACGCACACACACACACAGATATAGCCCCTAGTTTTTCTACAACTACAGTATACTCACTGACGCTTTACTATGTGCGCCATTTAAAAATACTTTGGTAATATATTTTGGACATTTAGTACAGAGAGTTGAGGAAAGAACAAAGGCTTAAGGGAATGACAAATTTGGGTTTTGTCTTTGGCTCCCACATTTTATTAGTTACGGGCTGTAGGTAACTACATGATTCCGCTTTCACAGTCTCAGTTTTCACACTGTAAATTGGGAATAATGATATTTACCTCACAGGAGTTCTTCTTAAAATTAACAATACTATATGTAAAGTGACTAGAATAGTATATAATTCCTGCAAATAGTTAATACATAGAGCTATTAGTACTATCTTTATATTTAGTGTGATTTAGAGTCACATAATCAGCATTTTAAAATCAAATGGAATCATATATATTGTTGGTTTAAAAGGGGCTACTATGAAGCACCCTCTGAAGAACTAGAAAATACAGAAATGAATATTATTTTCTCAAAGTTAAACTATAAAATCAACTCATAATGAAACAGAGAGAGGTATGCAGAGTCAGTTGAAAGCCACCTTTCCCAAACTTCTGTTATTAGTAAACTCTTTCCACAAATTGGTGATATCTGCGTAATACCTAAACAATTATTTAATGTTTTTCATTAAATTAACTTTATATCAACTCACATTTTAAATTATTTAACTTCATATTTATAATACTATTTTTGAACTTAGGATTTAATATACTGTTTATATATTTTTTTCTAATAACCATGAACATAAATGTGTAACTATTCATATAAAAAGTATTTATCCTTTTACCACATGAAACAAACTCAAGGAAACAGTGACTTCACAAGACAAAATGGCTTCAGAGCCTGTAAAATGGACCTAAATCTGAATGAAGACTAACCATATTTAAAGAAATAAGTGTGTCAGTCAGAAAAAGGGAGTTGGTCAGCCATGGTGATTGTCAGCTGATGACCTCATCACCTGGCAGGCCCACGTGATCAGCTCCATCCTTTGGCAGGTCTTTCCCTTTCGTGGAGTCAGACTATCAGAGAAGCCACTGAACTTCCTTGTGTTCCAATTTATTTGTAAAGTAAAGATATTATATAGTTCTCAAAGTATGGACATGAGAAAGTAATAAAATAATGTCCTTGCTTTAAGCTGTTTGTGTCAACCTCCCAATCCTCCCCCTTAAAGTTGAATAGCCGATTCCCAATGTGATGGCATTTGGAGGTGGGACCTTTGGGAGGTAATTAGGTTTAGATGGGTTATGAGGGTTGAGCTTCTCTGATGGGCTTAGCACCCTCATAAGAATAGAAAAGGACCAGAGCTTTCTTTTTCTCCACTAAGTGAGGATACAACGAGAAAGTGAACCACAAGGAAGGCCCTCACCAGGAACCAAATCAGCTGGCACCTGGTTTACCATCCTCCAGGAGTGAGAAATAAATTTTTGTTGTTTAAGTCGCTTAGTCTACATGCTTTTGTTATAGCAGCCCAAACTGATTAAGACTGTCCTCAATAAAAATTTTTTAAATTAAAAAAAAAATGCAAAAAACTCCTTACTCTAATCCCTTGTTGGGTAGGTCAACATGACTTATCAGGTCATCTGAATTATTTTTCTTCTGGCAAATTTTATAAATTGGCAAGGAGGCCTTACATGTTCATCTTATAAGCTTTGTTAGACAGTAAACAACAGTTTCATTTTGTTTAATCGACTCTGATAGTTGATTAAACTGCAAGTCCTAGGGAAGACCCTGGTCAATGGTAAATTCACCAAGATAAATCCTACACTGGCCTATACTCCTGGTGGCTAATTGAGTTTCTCCAGGTATCACAGTGCAAATGTTTCCAACTCTCATTGCTGTGTAATATATTAATCAACTATTTACTGAAATCCTACATGACATTGCCAATAGGAAAATACAATAGATTCCAGAGTCTCAGAGTTTAACATCTAACTAGAAAATTGACAAGTGTATGCATAAATTTTTTTATGTATAAGTACTTCTTCATTTATTACCTCACAGTATCTTATATTGCAGTTGAAAAAACCGAGTGGCAGGAATTAAATAATTGGCTGAAAATCTACAATGAATGTTCAATAATGGAACTGAGACTAAAGTTCAAAGTCCAGCATTCTTTACACAGTGGATCTGAACCCCAGAATTGTCTTTCTAACAGTGTGGATTCCCATTCCCCTTCCAAAGATGCTCCACATTGGGTAATTACAGGCATGGACTCAGGAATCTGCGTTTTAATATAACCCCAGGTGATTCTGGTAAAGATCATCTGCCTTGATAAACATTGCGTTAGATTATGCAGTGTTCTCATGAGGTAACTTGAGAGCAGTTTTGAAACAACACATAAACATTTTTAAAATGCTAGAGTGTGGAATTATGTTGGGGGCAGGGGATGAGGATGAGAGTTGGGGAAGGGATGAGATCTTTTGTGCAAGCTGGTGCTGATTAGGCACACAGAGGGGACATTTAGGTTGTCTGGGGTTCCTTCAACGACTCGGACATTGTCTGCTCATCACTACATTCAGCTCACACAAGAAATCCCAGGAGCATCTTGCCTTGAAATTCTTCTTATTCCTTTTTTTTTTTTTTTGAAATGAAAACTGGACTCAAAATGTCTTAAATTAGGAAAGAATTCAGCATCAAATGTTTCTTTTTGCCCTTATATGGATTTTTCTGAAAGCTCTGTCTAAAATACCATGTTCTTTCTATGTCATCTTCATTGTGCACACAGGCAACAGGATTCTGCCCTTGGATGGCTTTCAGGGGAAGAGACAGAACAAAACAACAAAACACTTTATGTTTCTTTTCAACGGCACAGATTTTTATCATGTGAGGGTTAGGGTTGAGTTCAAAAAGTTGCTCATTTGGGAGCAAAGAATTTCTGTTTTTCAGATGATATGAAAAATCATAGAGTAAATGAAGTATAGGAAAACGCTGACAGCTACTTTGCAATGATGTGAATTGAAAAATCGTACTGATTGCACCCTATTTGTGTGGACATTTAAGCATGAATACTTATCTGTAATTCATCTCTCACCCCCAAAGTAGAGGCTTGTGACTCTGGCAGGCAGACATTTATTGGGAGCCCTGGCTTCCAACATAGCCATCACTGTGTATTGGGAGCAAGTATGGGATTCCCCCTTAGGGGATGGAAAGTGGCAGGAAGTGACCTCTCAATTGGGCCATTGTCTAAGGAAATGTTCTAACCATCTCTCCCTCAGCCAGGCTAGAGACACATAATCAACCACACATTTGTGCAGTGAAGAGGGAGCCCCAGCCAGAGCCAGTCCTTCTCCAAACGGCTCCTCCTCATCTAGTCTTCCCTCTTGTCTAGCTTTGGAAAACCTCTGTGATTCAGCACTCGCACAGTAGTTATTCCTGTCCTGCAAATCATATTTTCCTTCACCCAGCTTGTGAGTTTCCCTGTGATATCTGGATGACATTCCAGAAAGCAGCATATCCAAGGCTATTACTGGATAGATACAAGGCAGGAACATTGGCTACATGTGGCCTGTTCCATCTCTTACTGTATTCCTTAATTTTAATATACACATGTCTTTTCTCTTAGGCTGAGTGTGTGTTTTTGGAGGGTTCACATCACTCTTATAATTCTGAAATGGTTTTTAATTCAGAGCTTCCCATATAGTGGCCCCTCAATAAATTAATAAATAAATAAATCTTGCAGTGTCAGTGATTACAGGCACACTCCCTTGGCCCTCTGCTCTCACTCCTGGAGGCCTTTTGAGTTACCTGTCCTCGACACCAGGTCTGACTTCAGCCCCGTGTCTTTACTTGCCGTGGTGCTACCTTGTACATGTTGTAACCTTATCACAAGTTGGAAAGACAAGAGTGGGTGAGATAAGTCAGGGCCAGAGCTGCTGGTCAGAATCACAAAGAAGGCAAGATTCATGTTAGGCATCTTCTACCACCTCTGCCCAAGGTCATTGACTCCCTCTAGGTGGGCCCTGCTTTGCCATGAAGGTTTTACCATGTTTACCAAAATACTCAGGTTAGGAGGCATCTTATCCAAATCGTTCCTTATCTATCATCTGTCAGAGCTTACCTGTACTCTATTTCAAATGCTCTGTTCTCTGCTTGGTGATAGTGCTTGGTTAAGGACGAATGAAATAAAGTAATCTTTGCTCATGTAAGAACTAGCCAATATGGTACCCTTCTCAAGAATCAAGATGTCTTCGCTCAGTTTAGAGGCCTTTAGAAGTCATGCTAAGTATATTGATTTGTTCCTACAATCTCTTAAATTTATTCCTTCTTTTATGTTTGCATGGTTGCTGTCCTGGTTCTGGCAAAAGCCTCCAAAGTGGTTTTCTTGCCTCTTCTCTCTGAGCAGCCCATCCTAGGATCTGTTGCCAAATTAATCTTTTTAAAAAATCTCTTTTATCATGTTACTCTTTGGCTAAAATGGCACTCCTTGACCTCCACTGTTTATATTTCCTGAATGGCAGACATAAAACACATAGTCCATCTCTTTCTCCTTCCTCGTGGCAAACGTTAATAATCAATCATGCTTTGTTTCCCTAAGAGCCAGTGGCTTCGGTATTCTTGACACAGATTTCTAATCATCCACTGTCAGTTGCTAGGAGATAAGTTTTCCAGATAGAACTTCTTTCTCACACCTGGACCACAATAGGAAATTCAAAGTCAAAGCCCATACCCAGTGACTTCAACATAAGCTGATCCCATTAAGTCCTTGAATGTAGGTACAAAATGTTCCTGCTCTGCTCTAGCAAAATTCTGAACCTAGCTATACTGAATGTGCTCTATTTTGTCCAGACTCTGAGCCACTGTTTTTGAAATTCCCCTGCTGGTAGTATTCACCTTACTTCTTTTATCTGGTCCAAATTGGCCCAGCTTTCCTTCTACTCACTCTCTGAGTCCTTCTTAGACCATGTCAGGCAAGAGTTTTCTCAACTCCCAAAGAACTGTCTGTGCCACTGATTTAGTCAGTGCGTAACACAGGCTAGTGAGTGGGCTCTCATGTGGCTATTCCTGTCTTGTTGAATGTATGTCTTCTTTTCTAGATGGATTTCAGAAGATAGGGACTATATTTCTACCTTTTCTTATTTTTCATAATGCTGATTGACAACATCTTATGAAATGCAGACATTTACTGCTTGATTTCAGACATTGGGCAGGTGTGTAAAGGAGATTAAAATTATACACATACTTCCATGTTCCCCATACTCTAGAATAAAATGTTGCTAAAAGTAGAATGGTACAGCAGGGTGACAATCCTCAAACTGCAATTGGCAGCTGAAGATGTAACTTTTAGTTAAAGCAATTTTGTATTTTTTTTATTTGTAGCTAACATTTACTAATATTAAGAACCTATTGTGTGCAGGCACTGTGCTAAGGGTTTACACACGGGATCTTCTTTAATCTTTACAACAACCTTGTCAGGTAGAGACAATCAAATCTTCAATTTGTAGATGGGGAAAAAATGAGACACAGAGAGTGTATAGAATGTGCCCAAGGACACACATCTAGCAGAAAGGGATTTCAACTTGGGTGTCTGCTATCTGACCATCAGGCCTTTTAATCACCATAAATATATATAGCCTTCACTGTGAGAGGATTTTTTTTTTCCTCAAAGACTTGGTGACTAGTTTCAGAATTTCAGTAAGTAACATGAAAACTTGAAGAAAAGTGATAAATGTCAGGATACTTCAATGGAAGAAATGTGATTGTTTGGCTTGTTATAAGTCAGCAATGATGCCCAGAGATTGGATTGGTATTTTATCAGTATAAGTATGAAATAATGGGAACAGACGAAAGGGTTTCAGTAGAGAGGGGAAGACAGTGTCTTGGATGCTGTGACATGGTAGGTTTGAGGAAAGTAAAGGGAAGGGGCTCAAGCCTTCTGCAATAAGCTACTGCAGAGAATAAGGGTGAGAAGGGATGGAATATGCAGACTGTTGTAAGTGAGGACGTGCTGAAGAGAGAGTGTAGGGAGAAAACACGTGGTGTGAATAACGATTACCATCTCAGCTGTCTTGACTCCAAGTGTATGTAGTTCATTCATTCTCCTACATTAGTAAAACTGCTGTTCCTGAAATTGTGTTTGCTGAGTAGCAATGGCTAAGAAGAGAGAGAGTTGGGGAAAGACTGGAAGCCGTGAGCACTCCCTTTGGTGGGAGAGATCCTTCTAGTTTTAAGCTTTAGGCATTTGCACCTAATGAAGGAAACTTGAGGTGATTCAGCCATAGTCCAGTGAGGGAGTGCTGGGGTGAGCCTCCCAGTTTCATCTTATCCCACAGGCCCAGAAAATCCTCCTATGTAGGATTGGTCCTAAAAACAGACCTTCCTGGGGAGGAAAAGGTGAGGGTATGCCTCTTCTTCTCTCTGCCCAGTAGTTTTAATTGAGCCTCAGTGAATTTCCTTAGAAGTCAATGGTGGCTCCATATCCCAGAGGGGACAGGGGAAATAAGATGAGAGATGGGGCCATTATTCCCAGAAGTCTTCTGACTTCTTTTTAGGCACTGGTCAAGGATAGGGCTGTTTGTTGTAATAAAATATCCAGTAGCAGGAAGTTGAAATGGAGGTTAAACTTAAAAAAAAAAAAAAAAGCTAATTTTAGCTCCATTCAAAACGCAGGAAAAAAAATCAATGTTTACAAAATTAAGATTAATGAGCTGCCAAAATTCAACTCATTAGTTAGCAATACTACAATGTAATGATGAAGTTTGTGCTGGTTGGACTTACAGGGAATTAAAACTATATCATTGGGAATGCCTTTCCCCTTGCATTTGGCTTAATGATTATGGACTTTTCTATTGAAAGTACTTTGTAGCCAAGCAGCGTGTCTAAAAATCCCTACCTAAGAGTTTACCCACTTCACTTGACAAAGAGGAAGATCTTGTCAAAATTTTATTGAGTGCTGAAGAGCGTGGTTATTATAGCTTAAAAGCTTTTGCAAATATTGATCTAGACACTTGAGTGTCCCTCCTTGTGTAGATAAAATACTCCTGGAAACTTGAAGGAAGTGCACCAGCAAAAGGCAGACAAACGCTGAGACTCCTTTTATTTTCCTCCCACCAGGAAGTAACGAGTTGATGTGAAGGTTGTGGAAGTCCTCGGGGTGGACGTGGAACGGTTGCGTTTGCCTGTGCATAAAGGTCCTGCCTCACACAACATCTCTGTGCAGGAGGTGGGCAGATGGCAGGCCAGCTTGGGGGGATAATTGGAGAACAGAATGAGAGGACAGAGCATGTGTATAATGCTACGCTGAGATAACACATGCAGAAATCCCTAGCTCAGTGTCTGGCACAAAATAAGGACTAAAATGTCCATTTGGTGTTTCTATTGTTGTAGTCATATATATTCATTTTAGTTCAACTTTCAGAGTTGCTTTATTGCTTCACCAGGAAATCTCAACTTAACCTTTGGACTAGTGATCAATTGTCAGAAAAATACTGTGTTTCGTCTAGGTATTATAACCAACATTAACCCTGCAAGAGCTCTCTTGATTTCAGAAAAAATCTTTGAAAATTCCCTTCAAGTCCCATGAAGTATAAATCCGGGTTTCCTTGAGTCTGATTCCTCCTCCTTATATATGCACCAACGTTAGAAATTGGTCTTCAAAGGGGCTGAGGGGAGAACTGTCCTTTCACAGAACCTTTACAGATGGAAGAGACCTTGGAAATCCTGTGGCTTAACTGCATGTGAAGAAACTGTTTTCCCCAAAGCTACACAACTAGTTAATGGCAGAGAAGGAGTTAGAAGGCATTCTGGGTCAATATTCTATTTCCCCAATAGAAGATCAGAGACTTATTTCTTATCTAAGTCTTCTGAACAGGATTCTCAGGCCATGTATACCATAAGTTGGGCAAAACAGGCCCTCTTGGAAGGGAACCTTCCCTCACAGGGTGATGGGAGAGAAGTCAGTAGCATTGAGTGTATTTTTACTGCACTCTTCCCAGGTCCACTTCTGCTGTCGCAGGCTAGCCCAGAGGCTGGACAGCTGTGCACAATTAGGGCATCTATAGCTGGTCTCTCCTGGGGCCGTCTATAACCGCAGGTGTGGTTTTCCTTATACTCCAAATCAGCTAGGAAGAGACTGCTCCCAGTGGACACAACACTCCCTTAAGGAGGTGAGGAAGATGGCAGAGGACAGCAATATTTTCCCCTTCTTTGCCCATCCTTAGTCTGCCTTTGCTTCTGAGAATGCCAAATTCAAGATGCAAAGGAAATGTGGGTTCCTATGCTTGCCCCCCTCAGGGTATATTTGCACATTTTGGGGAGGAGAGAGAGTGATGAAATTCTGATATTTTAAATGGAGATTGGAGGGTTTGACTGAGAGAAAGTGAAGAAAACATAAATGGAAGGGGAAAAGAATAAATAAGAACTAAAGGTAAAAATAATTTCAGGTTGTTAATTATTACAAAGCTGATTAATTTAAAAGAAGTTAAAAGAGCAGATAAGATCCCAGGTAGCTACATCATCATAGCGTCTTCGAGACCGCAGTTTCCTGTCGCTAGATATTACCAGAAGAGTTAATTAGCCCAAACTGTGGCTGCTAGTTACTTTAGCTGTCTTCAACTTGAAGTTTTTTGTAAGTTTTAAAGCTAATTAGAATACACCTGGGACTCATGGCTAAAGCCAATACAGTTTTCCCCCAGGGGATTATTTTCTTATATACCAAAATTAAAAAAAAAAAAAAGTCAGGAAAGCTGTAATCTATAGATTCAGAAAAAAAGAATGGTGTAACCATTTTAACTCAGTAGACCACAGGCCAAACCAGCTTTGCTTAGAATTGAATGCTGTGTGCTGCTTCCTAAGGAAGGAGGACACTTCCTAGGTGTGTCGAGGGAACTACCTGCCTCATTCTTATTATCATCAGTCCTAACACAGGATGTGGTGTTGCTGGCTGGTAATCTGAAAATGGCCTGTTTGTTTTTATAGATCTGTAGAAGAGGAAGGGCTCAAAGCAGCTTGGAACATACAATAAAGGAAACAAGGAGAAAGAAAATTAGCTATAACAACTGTGACCATGGGATCTGCTCCTGGTGTCTGTTGGACAGAGGTTCCAAATGTATTTTCTAGTTTCAAAGAAAAGCCAGTTCTTTCCCCACACCCTCCAACGCATGGTCTTAGAATATCCAGAGGCTTTTTTTTTTTTTTTTAACTCCAAAAAGCTTCATATTCTTCCAAGATACTAGGACAGGTTTCTTCGTGGGTTTCATAAAGAAAAGAAACTTCCTCCAGAGCTACATAGGCTGGTGGTTCTCTGTTTCTGCCAGGCCTTTCTGGGTAACGTCCCTTAGATTAAGTCCCCATTACAGGCTAGAGAAAGGATGTTCCAGAGAACAACTTAGATCATGTGACTGCTCAGTTCCTCATTCCCCTGAAAAGTCACCCTGAGTTTAAAAATCTTCTTTTCTCTTTGCACTAAAGAGATATGCCCACAGTAAGTGTAGACACCTACTGAGAGCTCCTGTCTGCTCCCTAGAAGATGCTAAAGCTGATTCCAGTCAAATTCTCTTGAGGATCAAAACTTGCTACAAATCAACGCTTTATAGCAGAGTCAGAGGCTGAGGAAATTTGAGAAAAATACTTTATACATTTCCCATCTTCAGAAAATAAGTGAATAAACAAATAAGCCCCAGTGCCCAATACCTAGAGAAATATGAAGTGAGAAATAATGATGGTCACAGAGAGCTGGGAATTTGGGCGTGAATGACAGAGCAGGAATTAGCACTTGGGTCTCTTTGCTTCCAGTTTTGTGATCTTCCCACCACTCGTGAAATGCCACGTGGCCTCCCATGTTGCCACACTGCAGGAAGGAAGGAAAAACCTTAGGCAGCACCAGACAATGCCGTACTGTTGGAAAGCTTTGCCTTGTGTAAGCACAGTCAGCTTGTATATTGTTGACTTTCCCCAAGGGGGAGCTGAGGGAAGCCAGGGTGTATTTATCAGCTCTATCTTTTTCTCTCCTGCCCTACCCCCAGATGAGGGTATGTGGTTGCTCCCTGGCTCAGGGAATGTTTGGGTGTGGGGACCACCCAAGCTGCTTTGCCTGTGACCACTGCAGAGTCACTGCAGTAGCAGAAGCAGGGAGAATGAGGCAGGCTTTGAAGTGCAGGGATGGGAAGACCAAGGCTGTTCCAGGTTTGGCCTGAGGTAACTCACACTTTGTGTAACCCTTCTCCCAACATTTGCATGCAGGAGACATCAGACTACACTGACTACATTAAAAAAGATATTAAAAAAATCACAAATCGAAAAATAATCTGCAGTGGAGGTATGCCCACAGTTCTATTTTTTTCTTGCTGCTAATGATGGTGGTCCTGGCAAAGGGAGAGAGTGAGTAAATTGTTGCCCGTTCGTGAACATTAGGCCTCTCGTATCACCTGAAAGTGAGCTACCTATTTCCCAGACTCCTCAAGAAATGCTGGCCAGTCTTCACATACTACAGCGATGTGAAGCTTTCTAAATTTCTAAAAAGCAGTAATCCTAATTCGTCAAGGCTTCTAGGTGTGGCAGAACATCCTGTGAACCTGCCGCAATCTGAATATAGCTGACAGAATCAAGGCTTACCATTTGCTAGTTCTGGAACCTTGGCAAAGTTCTCACTTCTCTTATCTGTAAAATGGACCTAAAGCTACCCACCTCAGAGCGACATACTGTGTTGCACAGCCTAAGCACAGTGACAGGTTCATAGCACCAATCCTGGAATGATGATTCATTTTACTTGTTAGGTAGGCAGCTTTGTTATTGTATTAAGCCTTTTGTGAGACTGGCTCTTAATATGAAGAAGTCACTGAAAGTCCAGCCAAGCTTGAGTCCAACCAAAGGGATATGGTTTGGCTTTATTAAGCAAGTTCGGAGCCAAGCCGTCAAAAAGGGTTGAACACATATTAGGAGAAAAAATATATTAAGTGATGAGGTGGGTGTGATTGAGACCATAAAGAATCAATGCCACAATATTATTATTGGTTTGGCCCTTTCTCATTTATAAACATTGAGCCTGGTTTGCGTGGTTCCATTTCAGCCCCATTGACAAGTTCTTCATTTTACTTTTAAAATCTTGGGCCTATTAAGGAAAAGATTTACACATTTTTGTGCTCTATTTTTGTCACTCTGCACGGATCGTACATACTCTATATCTTTGTCCTTCATTGTAGGAAGCAACTCCGGGTTTTTCATCTAATAAGCATTGTGTTTTTCAAATCAAATGGAGTTTGAAATTGAATTAGGTAATAAATAATGAAATGGCTTGACCACATTGTATCAGGAACTCAGAGGATGGAAGGTTTGCTCTCGTCCTCCATTCTATTCCTAGGGTATGTGCTCCCTGAGGTTAGTGGTGTCCATCAGCAAAGGTGTGCTCTGTACTCATTTGTGTTCTTTGGGAATCACAATATCCTGATGAAAGAACTCCTAATACATTCCTTAAAGAAGCAGCGCTGGGTTTATCTTATCTTGAACTCGAACCTATTCTAGGACTATGCATGTCTTCTTTGGGCCAACAGATCAAAAGCTACTTAGAAAAAAAGAGAGATACCAGTGATCCTGACCTTGTAAGAAAGTGAGGCAGTGTTTCTGACCAATAACGCAATCTAGCAGGGACAGAGAGAAAAGAAAGTGAAGACCCATTATCGCACTGGGAAATTTGGGTAAACAAAATTTGTTTCTCTGGAACATTTATGTTTCTTTTTTAATACCTTCAGTCTTAGTCAAATTTCTCTAGTTTTTACCATTATCCTTTTGCTACCTAGAGGGTTTATACCCAATATTCTATGAATAGATTTTTGTGAGGGCAGGATCTATTTATGTTTGTGTTTGTTTAGTACCTAGTTCAGTGTCTGGTATTTGATAAACTTTATAATAACTAAATGGGTAAAAGGATAAATGGATAATTAAATGCATACTTTCTGAATCATTGTGGAAGTTTTTCCATACCCATCAATCCTTGAATTTTGAACAAACATGTTAGGTGTTCAATTTTATATTTTAGTTTCCTCTACGTATGCCTCTCATCCTGTTTTAAAATTTTTCTTGACAAGAAAAAAACCTTATTGTCTAACAATACTTTTCCTTTTATAAGATTCACAACTTTCTTCAAATCTTTTGTTTTTATTTTTAGAGGTGATTTAACTTGTATGTATCAGGCCAAATCATCTGTCTCATTTCAGTTTAGAAAAATGCTATCACCAAGTTCTCTTGCTGCCAAAGCATAGATTTCATGCTGTTCCATGATCGTACCTACTAAGGGGAGAATATGCACCAATTGCCAATGCCCACCGAGACTCCTGACAAAGGAATTTGATTATGCCCACTTTAAATTGGATGCAATGAAACTCTTGCCAGAAGCACGGCAGTGGCTACTGCTCAGGCTTCAGAATTGCTGTGTGGTCAAGTCAGGGCTTTCTTCTTAATACTCGCTGGGTCATGCTTGCTTGTGGGTTTGTATGTGGGAGGCAAGGCAGACACTGTGTGTCAAGGCGAGGTCCTCTGCCTCTTGTTCAGGGAAATTACTGCTACATGAAGGTAGGGCAGGAAGCCAAGGGCTGTCCCAAATCCTTTGGACAGTTCACCCCCTCTCTTATTTATATGTGCACCTGTGCTAGAGTAAAAGAATTGTGTTTCTGGAACATGTATCCTCAACTGCCAACTACTCACAAGTTGAAAGTCAAGCATTTTTGGATGCTGCATGATGTTGTGTGTTGTAACCACCTTTCCTAAAGGAATTCAACCCAGTTGAGAAGGCTGCCTAACTTTGGTGTGTATTTAAAGTTACCAGTCTAAGTTACAAGTAACCGTTTCCATTTAATCTAATCATCCCCACTTGGGCATACAGAATTATTTCAGTAGGAATCATAACTAATACTACTAGTTCAGTGTGAACTGTATGTTCTTGTTCAAACTGGAAAGAACCCAGAAGCTGCTAGTTGTGTCCATCAAGGGATGGTAAAAATCCAAATTCATGCCATAAATTCCCCATATGTGTGGTTAAGACTGACCAGATCGAAGATCTTTGATTCCAGTTTCAATGGAGTAGCTATGTTAAATACAGGCTAATACCTGAGAGTACATTAAATACAGGGATAATTATATGTAATATTTGTAACAGAGGGTTACACTATGCAGAATAACTGGTCAATAAACTGATCAGCTTAACCAGATCAAATCCATCAACTATTAATATGTGAAAATAATCATCCTCCTGGTAGAAAAATCAAAACTTTTAGTTTGAGAATTTAAGAATCATATGTCAAGAGTGAAAAGTATCTCTTTAGTAAAGAAATCAGACAATTCTCATTGTCCTTGTGACCAACGTTTCCATCCTTTGGTGCTTGATTTTAGATGTTTTTCTTTGTTTTTTCTTTTCTTTCTTTTTTTTGTAGAGACAGGGTCTTGCTATGTTGCCCAGGCTGGTTTTGAACTCCCAGCCTCAGGCAATCTTCCTGCCTCAGCTTCCCAAAGTAGTGAGATTATAGGCATGAGCCACTAACCCTGGGCTCGGTGCTTGATTTTAAAATGGTAAAGAAATAATAATAATAAATCCTTACTAAAAGAATCTTGAAATAAAGACTGAGCTATGTGGAAGATTTCTGCTACTAGGAAAGTATCAATGTAATTTACCCTGCCTTTGCATTATTCATCTCATGTAAATTTTGATAAAGTTTATCATTGTGGTTATTATTTCATTTACCATATTTTATATGTTTATAGCACAATTTCCATAGTAGGATCTTTTTCCTTTTCCTGTATAACAGAAATGTGTGTGTTTTTGGTAGAAAGGGGAGCCTTTCTAGAAGCAGGTAATTGGCACACATCATCATAGCTCACTGCATTCAGAATTTAACCACAATATGACCATTCTGCCCAGCGATGTCTAGGAGTGGGCTTTTTAGGCCACGGTATCTATGTACCATGTCCCTATGCAGCTGAGTAATAGGCACATACTGCACGTACCAGGCATGTAAAGATGATTTTATATGCTCACAACGACTCTGTGAAATGAAAATAATAATCCTCAGATTTATGACTGAGATTCTTAAGCTCATTGACTGCCTCGAATTTACATAGCTAATAAAATGGAAGATTTAAGAGGATTCTAAAGCAGGGTTCTCTGATCGTAGAACCCATGTTCTTTTTATGATCACGTCCACTGCAGGAAATTCAGCTTCCTTGAAGAAATCCCAGACTTAAAAGGGACTAAAGCAAGGATGTACCTAGTTGGGGCGACTGTCTGATAGTACCCTCAGACTTCTCTGGTAGCACACGTAGAACTCCCCCAACAAAACTGGTTTGATTTTGTAGATTCACATAAATCCAGCCTTGAAAAGAGGGTTAAAGGTCATCTAGCCTAACCCAGTGGCCATCTGCCCTATGCCTGGATGTTGCCCGGGTTCTCTCGAGGCAGTCCTTTCCTTTTCAGTTCAGTGTAACTCCCAGAACGTTCTTTATATTCAGCCAAACTCTATCCCATGGTGCTTCCATATAGAATAAGCCTATTCACCCTCTGCATGACAGTCTCTCATGAAAATTTGAAGGGGACCCCAAATTCTCTCTATTTCTTTCTAACTAGTCCCAATTCTTTCAACTCTAATATGGGATATGGTTGTATTTCCCCCATCACCCTGTGTTGTTATTCCTGAATGCTGTGTAGTCTTACAAGGTAGCATTAAGATCTAAGCACAGTATATCCAGGACTCATTTAACTAGCACAGACCAGAATGGACCTGCCACCTAGAAATTTTAGATAACGTACTCCTAAAATCATATTTGGCAGCCACACTGAAGTGTTACGACTTAATTCTAGCTGAGGCCTTTCACACCATCCACTCACCACAACGAATGCAGGTCTCAGGTTCCAGCCAAACTCTAGAATTCTAGAATCTTGTCATAGCTTCAGGAAAGAATCCTCAGGAAAGATACCTCAGAGAGTCAAATGCACATGTCTGTTTCTAGGAAAACAGGCAAGGAGATGGAGGGGCCATTTTTAGCACAGCAAGTGTTTGTCACTTAAGATGGCACTCTGAACTTCTGCCTGGATCTTAGTGGAGATAAGGTGTGGAGTGACTTGTCAGAAGCAAATGAATAGAAATAATTGTATTATCTTAAATGTCTGAGATATATTAAGAGACAGAAGGCAGTGCTGCTTCTAACAGACTCTGATTCCAACATAGGGGTCAATGACCTAGTTCATATGTTAGTTCTTATAGCACACTGTGGCCAGGATGGATCTGCTGTACATGGGAGTTCTTCTAGCCTGCCATGTCTGTAGGGAGGTGAGACTCTAGGACGAAGCTGAGTTATATCTTGCTGGTTCACACTCAGAAGGTGAGGAATATATTATTTGTGTCCTTTGGAGCACATGTGTGGATATTATTGGAATGACAATGAATTTACTATTCCTCTTGTGAAAATGTAAAATGATATAGAATAATTTTCAAAAGTGTAAATTGAATACACAAATAGTACATTATCTTCCATTTCAGTTAGCAGAGCAGTATAAAATTTGTATGGAAATATAATCAGATATTTATTTGCTGCATTCATTTTTGATACTCCTAATAGGCAGCTGTAGGGTATTCAGGACTTTGCAGACGAGATTTGAATTAGTGACCTAGTTGTAAAACCCTCTATTGCATGTTCATCAAGCATATCATTGTATTTAAATTTCTAGTACATTTAAAGGTTAAAAAAATTATTTTCGTATTTTAAGGGATTGTTTTAATCCTTTGTAACAGGATGCATCTTTTGACATTTTAGAATAAATGGAAGAAAAGATTTTGAGGTAGTTTATAACATTTGATTCTGAGATACAAACATTTTCATACCTTTTATATATTTTATGTATAAAACACACACACATACGTACGTGATTTCTTCCAAGCTGTATTTAGACATGATATGGGAAGGCATACAAGCACCTGTTTACACTGACACATTTCAATAGGCTTTGTATGTGGAGGTAAAATAATTGGGGCCATTAAAAAAAAAAGAATTGATGTGTTTCTGTCCTGAAAAAAAGCCTGCAGTATTTCCTTATCTGTACTTGCCAAAAAATGCCCATATTTCCTATCTCCTCAACATAAATCAGACTCATACATTCTGTGCACAAGCACCCATGCACAGAAAGATTCTGAAAGGGAAAATGCTTGAAAGATACAGAACAAAGAAGGAGAAGAGGAGTCCTTTAAATGTAAAGTTGTAATTTATTAAGTGTCTTTAGAATTCACTTAAGGGATCTCTCTCTCTTTTTTCTCCCCTTGTCGGTCTCTGAGTCCACTGATAACAGGAAAACTTTCAGTAGTTCAGAGATAAGTTGCTGGAAATCCTGCACATTTATCTTGCAGAAGGAAGTGAGTTAATTACAAGAGTGAGCCCTTCAGAGAGATTCTCCCTCTTAAAAGATTTTGAAAGACTCAAAATTAAGCCATATTCATTGCTGGGACCCCAAAGTGGCTCAGGAAAGTGAAGGGGCATTTGGTTAATGTTGGGTGATTTCTAGAGTCTAAGATTCTAAGGAGAGAACAAAGGTAGGAGAGGATGGAGAATAAATTGTGAGAACCTACCAAATATCAGGTAGGTTTAACTCCAAGGATGTTCTATTTTTTTTTTCTATCTTTCAGTTTGTTTAAAAAAGATAAACATTACCTAAAAATATGTTTCTCTATTAATATTCAGTCCTTAATATCTGAGTATGGACCCATCATTCATTAGTTCTAGAGTAGGGCATAACCTAATTCACAAATTCAAAGCATAAGTTTGATCAACTGAATTGCTCAAGGCCACGTATTTCTAAGTTGACATATGGTCTGAAAATTTCTTGTCCTTGGACTGATATACGGGGAAATGCTGCTTTTCTATAAGAATTTGTTCATATCTTAGATTTAATAATTTTACTTATCAGTTGAGGATGTTTACTCTACATCCACTTATGTAATATAAAGTGTAAATTTAAGGCAATGATCTAGAAAATTCAGGGCAAAGTAATTTAAATTATTTGGCTATTCCTAGAGATTCTTATTTTTTTAAATCTGAAAAAATAGGTAATTACTCGATAGCCTTAGCTCTAAAATATATTTGACATGTTATTTTTATTTGTTTAGTCTTCAGAAATCATATCCATGTTTTCCACTTTTCAAAGTCTTTAGCAAAATGAATCAAAGCCACTCTGTATCCAAAGCTAACACCAGTGTTGTCTATATATTTTTTTTTTTAACATTGCAGGGCTTTACCTCAAGTGCTATGCTGTAAATTTACAGGGAAAGAAAATTTTTTATTAAATTATAACTGAGAGGAGCTGATTTTTTTTACACAGCAAACAAAAAATTCCTTCATGAAAGGCTATAAAACCCATATTATTTACCAGAGAGACCTTTCCTGTCTCCCAGGTAAACACTTACAGTATGTAGACTTGTGTAAATACATATTTAGGAGTGGCTAAATATGGCGAGGTATTTTTAAAGGCATATTTACAAAGCTGAATACATATACTGGCATTCTGGTATGTGTAAGCTATGGATACTACTCTGCTGTCTATTCAGAGTCCTAGCAGAACCATGGCAGATACACATTGCATATAGCGACCAAGTTTTGAAACATTCATCTTTAATCAAA
Source organism: Avahi laniger (assembly GCA_963575035.1). Taxonomy (NCBI): domain Eukaryota; kingdom Metazoa; phylum Chordata; class Mammalia; order Primates; family Indriidae; genus Avahi; species Avahi laniger. The sequence goes on from CAUYSK010076451.1 coordinate 84,028, forward strand.
ATTACTAAGGACAGGTCCTTAAATTATTTCAAAAGGGTGCAAATTTTCATCTAATGGCGCTTCAAGTCTTTCTTGCCAGTTTGACTTGAGGAAAATTATTTCAGAAATTCAGGCATCATTCCTGGAAGTAAATCTGCTTTCTGATCATCTTTGTGCATAAAATAACCATCATTTCACATTCAGCTGATAGTATTATCAAATACTCCAAAATACAGTCCATATGATGAATGGATTAACTGGAAAATTTTACTTAAAGGGGAGAATACCATTAAGATATTTTAAAAATACTTTAAAATACACACGAAAATGTATGTGATAAAATCTGTTTGTTGTTGATGAAATGGCAGGAAGCTGCCTATGATAATGTAGTGAAACTCTGTCTGGAGGACTCATGCTGCCAGAGTACAATTTCGCTTCTTGGGAAATGTTTTCTCTGTGAGGAAAAGAATGGAACAGGAACCTCTAGAGAGGTTGTAGGAGTACGAAGGAGTACTATCTGTGTTTCTCTTCCTGTCTGCTGTACCTGAGAATGAATGAAGATTCAATTTGCTTAATAGCCCTTTTTAAGATGGAGAAATTGCAAGTCTAAATAACTTCTGAGCTTGAGCTATCTTAGGAGTCTTTGGCTAAGAAGTCTAAACAATGCTTTTATTTCATTTCTAATGCAGTACACAGCTATTTGTAAATGTTATCGATATCCTGCAATGGGATAATTGTGGATCTTTTTATGGCAAACCATGTGGGGACAAAGAGTATTTATTCAGTAAAATGATTTCTCCATTAAAATTTGCACTAGGCTGAGTTTTTTAACTTTGCAAAAAATACACATCCTATGTATATATTTATTGCAAGGTACAAACACCATAAATTTTAATTGAACATTCCAGGCTCTAAAACTTTCATTATCATTTTAACTTAACATATTATTCTTCCAGTGCTAGAATGCCTCTGGAATGTAGGAACTTCTCACACAAGAGCTGACACAAATTTAGCTTTAACTGTGAGTAGGTACACTCTTTACGTACTGCTTGTACCAGTGTTTGAGACTTGGAAAACAAGCTTTCTCAGCAAGAGACAATCCTCTTTAAAAAAATTTTAAAATACGAGCAAGCACAAGTACCTTTGCATTGCAATTTTTATTAGTTTATTCCACCCTTAATTTTATTCTGTGGCTAAGTATCTCATTTCCATGTAAACTTCCACTAGGAACACAAATTGCTGACACCACATCTACTGACAGAAATGCCACAACATAAATTATGCCAAGAAAATGCCGCTTTGGGTGGGGGGCGAGAGAGGGGGAACTAAGCTAGATAAAAAGCCACTGTGCTACTGCCCAGCCTGCAGCCCTGTCCCGCTGACCACTGATAAAATTTATCACAGGGCCACATACGGGAAGGCGGCTTAAAGAGTCGTCGTCTGTGGTAAAACGTGTAACAGCAAAACAGCTAATGGAGCATTATTACTTTATTGGAAAGCAATATCTCTGGGTGCTTCACCTTTCTAGCTTTAGCAAAAGTATGAATTGTTCTTCTATATGCAAAAGAGCTGACAGGAAAAAAAAAGGTTGTCAGAACTCTGAATGATGGCGATAGGCATCTTTAGGGCTCACCAGTTCACTACTCTCTGCCCATTCCTCTTAACCAGTGGAGGGGTGAATGAGTTCCTCACAATTAAAAACGAGTCTAAATCTTCATTCTTAGAAGAAATGGTTTGCTGCTCCATTAATAGGATCTTTCCAAAGTCTTGTAAACTTCCTGGCTAATTATTGTTGTCATAATTCAGTCCTGGCATTAGTAGAGAGTAAAAACATTCAGATTAACACAAAAAAAGGGAATCTTATTTTCCAAGAAATTTAAAAGCCTTGTCTTTGGATGGGGCTTATTTATTCTTCAGGAGTTGAAAGGAAGGAGGTTGGATTATCTTGGATATGCTGTGAGCAGTCACAATTGGATGCTTAGAATGATTCTAAATAAAAGTGATCAGCATACCAGAGGATTTTGTTGCTATTATCATATTCGCTATCCTCAAACCATGCCCTAAAATATATCTAGTTGGACATGCAAAGTGCAGCTGAATTCTGCCCCTCCTACACAACATGTATCTGAGCCTCTGAGCTCTGTCCATTCCTACATGTGCTGTGAATAAATTTGGTATTTTGGAGGTAGATCGCCTCCAGTTCATGTAATAGAAACTGCATTGCTACCTAATGGGGTCCCTTTATGTTAAATCTGATACTAACTGCAAAGGATATTAGTAGGAGAGTAAAGTTTTCATCTCCTGCTGTCAACCTAAGAACCCAGGAACCTCACAACAACCTTCTTTCTTTTTTGTCCAAGTCCATTGTCAATGCCATATTTATATAATCCTTCATGAAGCTACCTCTGTACCTAACCTCTGCAGTTCCATAGGTTAATATTTCATGTTTACTACCTGCAATTTAAAGCAGTGCTTTTTATTTTTCTTAAATACACCTTATTCAAGCTGTAAGGGAAATTATTTAAATGTCGAAATCACCAGGATTTGGTGAATAATAATAGCTACTGTTTATTATTGAATACTTAACATGCTAGGCACCGTTAAGGACCTTTCTGTGTGTTAATTCATGTGGTCCTCAGAAAACTCTATGAAAATAGTTATTATTTTCTTCATTTTATGAAAATGGAGTTTGAGATTTAGGCAAGTTGGTATAATTTACAGGTCACATAGCTGGTAGACTTGTTCATTGTATAATAATGTAATATTCTGGATTTTATATGTAGATAAATATTTTGCAAACTTACGGACAACATAAAATAGGCCTTTTTACTCTGTCTTTCATGGTCACAATGAAAACCACATAGTACCATGCAGAAGAGTGCGGGGAGGCGTGGGCTATATGTTGCTTTTCATTAATAACAAAGGGAAATTCAGCAAGCCCCTTTGGGCCTCAGTTTCTTCAAATGTAAAATGTGAAAAATAATCCTTTAACTACAGAAGGATGGATCAATTGGACACTATGGATTCCCTCTGGATTTTAAGATGCTATTAACTAAATGACAGAGAAAAAAATCACATCTGTGTCAGGATACAGAGCCAAGCCACCAAAATTCTGCCTCAGTTTCTGACATTGATCTTGCTACTATAGTCAACAGTAGAATGCAATTGAAAAACAATTACTTTATCTAAATTGACAAAGACACCTAAAAAAAAAAGAAGGAAATAGGTAATAAAGGTTCATAAGAGACAAAGAATGCCTCTTATGATAGAGTCAGCATTAGCTGACTCTGGAATCTAGATCAATATGCTCACCCACTATCTTTGAAAGTCTCTATTTAGAAGATGGAAGAAATTGATGATGGAACATTTAGCTTTGGTGAACCAAAATGGATAATTAATAATCTTTAATGCGTGAAGAATGTAGACTTTGGGATACCTGCTTTCTAGTTGCATATATTGTCTCTGGAAAAAAAAAAGACTTATGCTAACTTTCATTGCAAGAACTAAAGTCAATTTAGGATTCTGAAGAAAAATTATGATTCATAAGATTGGTGGTTATTGCCGAGAAAGATAAAAGGGGATTGTGCCTTCACCAACACAAGAAGAGGCAGATGAAGTCTAGCAGGCAAGAAGCTAAATGTCAATCCCTCACTGCTAAAAAACTAACATATAAACACATCTTTCCTTTGTTTCCATATTTTCATGCTCATTGTGTTCTTTTTTTATTTTTTTGATTTACTTATATTCCTTAACTTTTGCATTTAATATTTGGTGATTTTTTTTTATTTCAGCATATTACAGGGGTACAAATGTTTAGGTTACATATATTGCCCTTGTCCCACCCAAGTCAGAGCTTTAAGGGTGTCCATCCCCCAGATGGTGCGTACCGTACCCATTAGGTGTGTGTATACCCATCCTTCCCTCCCTACTCTCATCTGCCCAACACCTGATGAAACTTTTCAAAGAAGATAGACCAATGGCCAAGAAACATGAAAAAATGCTCAACATCTCTAATCATCAGAGAAATGAAAATCAAAACCACAATGAGCTATCACTTATCTCCAGTGAGAATGGCCTTTATCAAAAAGTCTTAAAACCATAAATGTTGGCATGGATGCAGAGAGATAGGAACACTCATACACTGCTGGTGGGACTGCAAACTAGTACAACCTCTGTG